>WIDE01000048.1:204083-241603 GCA_015039315.1 Clavulina sp. PMI_390
TCGATTGTTTTGTTGTTTTGTTTACTTTGGTCCGCCCGGCATTTGCCTGCTCAGTGGCTGTGTTTGTGTATATATACCTCTGACTTGCGTCCACGACGACCAATCTCCCCAATCTCAACTTACACCTCACTCTCACCCACTCTACATCATATACAATGGCTGGTGGCAAGGTCGGCGACAAGAAGCCCGCTTCAACTGCTGGAAAGGCACCAGTATCGAAAGGTTAGCGACATGTGGCTGGCCGCCCAGACGCGACGCGCTTGTCTAACACGCGTCTTTTGTTCTGCTAGCTACTGAGGCTAAGAAGTCTACTGCTGCCAAGAAGTCTGCGCCTGCTGCTGATGGCGACAAGAAGAAGAGGAAAAAGGTCAGGAAGGAGACCTACTCTTCCTACATCTACAAGGGTACGCGGTTTCGCTCGATAGCCTCGCGCTAGCTGTATTGCTCACCCTATCTCGCGTCGTTCCACTTTCAGTCCTCAAGCAGGTCCACCCCGATACCGGTATCTCCAACAAGGCTATGGCCATCTTGAACTCCTTCGTCAACGATATCTTTGAGCGTATCGCGACTGAGGCTTCCAGTACGTGAAATCTGTAGTGATGTGTATGGTCGAGGTCCTTGCTCACATGTCTTGACTCGTAGAACTTGCATCGTACTCCAAGAAGAGCACCATCTCTTCGCGTGAGATCCAAACCTCTGTCCGCCTTATCCTCCCTGGTGAACTGTCGAAGGTTAGTGTCAACTACTTATTATGTGGAATTGCTTCATAATTAACCACATTCCATATCTAGCATGCTATCTCTGAGGGTACCAAGTCGGTGACCAAGTTCTCCTCGAGCCAGGGTGGCAAGTAAACCCCTTCGGCCTCCCTCCCGTCCCCCTTTTCTTGGTCCACATACCCTTTTATCTCTGTATTATCTTGCGCTACCCCCTTTACTCTGTCGAGTATCAAGTCCGAGGTTACGAATCCCACACTGTTACCTCAGTGGTCTCGCTTAATCCACCTCTTCTGTACATTTGTAATCCGCATTCATCCCGAATCAACTACATTTGCATCCATCTCACTTGGCTATAAACTTGACGAGTGTTTGACGTCTGAGCAATGCCTCCTTGTGACACCAAGGTGGTGAGGCGTTGAGTCACCACTCGGCCGAGGCATCTGTCAGAACTTTCACCCAATCAGCATGGTCCACAAAATCATCATCGATA
The DNA here is from genome assembly GCA_015039315.1 of Clavulina sp. PMI_390. NCBI lineage: Eukaryota > Fungi > Basidiomycota > Agaricomycetes > Cantharellales > Hydnaceae > Clavulina > Clavulina sp. PMI_390. Next base: position 205,293 of record WIDE01000048.1, read on the forward strand.
CAGACGTAAGTGAAATTGTATAGCACACCGTGCATCATGCGTGCTCATCTCATGCTCAATGATGTTATCTCTGAACGCGGTAGCCTGGTGTTGACGACACGCTCGCGATTCTCCTGTTGTTGGCTTCGCCAGAGATATCAATAGAACTAATCTCAGGTACGCCACGAGTTATCCGCATTTCTCTCAAGATCACTAGGTTCTCCGTTTCCTTATCTCGCTGACCCATATGTCATGTTCCCGCTGATGACTCATTATCAGTCACTTTCGGGAACACTGTCGTTGACCGCGCGTTTCTGAACGTGCTCAAGGTGTACAATGTTGCGCGCAAGCACTTAGCTCAGACCCTACAGTCTGCCACGTCAAGATCGGTATTCCCGAACCTCACAAAGGACACGCCGACGATCTTGGCGAAGGGCGCTGCGCGGCCGATCGAAGGATCGCTCGACCTAGCGGAATACTTCGTGAGTCAGCTGTCATGGAAGTCACTCGTAGATTTCACCACAGCCTAAATTCTACCTGTCAATAGCACGGTTTTGATGGCTTGAGTGAGATATCGCGTACCAGGCCTGACTTCTCTGGAGATGTAGACCAGCCTGATAAAGCGCTGACGATCACGCAGATGCCAGGCCATGAGGCCGTTCTCCAGCTTCTGGCAAAGGAGCCCGCAGGGAGCGTAACAATCCTTGCACTTGGACCTCGTGAGCCGATCTTGGCTCGCTAAGCTATCTCCAGGTCACTTCGTACTAACAGCCTCAATGCATCCCCTTACTTCCTCGATTCTTCCCTCCTTTCCTCAGTCACGACGGTAGCACTGGCATATCAGCAAGACCCAGAGACTTTCCGCAAGGTCGCACGGGTCGTGAGCATGGGCGGAGCATTGGACGTCCCAGGCAATACGAGCGCTACGGCAGAGTTCAACTTTTTCGCTGACCCGTTAGTCATTTTCGCCCTCTCCCCGCCCCTTTTCATTCGTGACTTTCTGATATTGAGCGCTCTGGATATCTCATCTCCCCTTCGCTTAGACATGGTGCAAAGATTGTGATGGGAGGGGCTACAAAGGGGGAATTTCGGATGGTCGTCCTCCCGGTGAGCGCCCATCCGCCCACTCACTTTCACAACCACCCCTCTCATCGAAATTGACTCTGATGGGACACCCCATGCTCAAATTCATCACTCCCGCACTGTTCCGGCTCCTATCGTGTATGCAACGACGGTACCGGCAGCTTGATATTACCCAACAACATAGTATCCATTTCAACAAGCTCATCCGCACCTCAAGTAGCCCAAACGCTAATAATGCTGCTAATGGAACAAGCGAGCCGGTCTTGTACGACTTTTTGACGGCGATTCTCAGCCGACCGCGCAAAGCCCTTCGCGCATGGGGTCTTCTGACAGATACGTTTGACATGCACGACCCTCTCGCGGCGTACTACGTGATTGACACCGCGGCGAACCGTGGCCTAACGACAAACGAGGGTGGGAAGGAACGATGGAAGTTGACGAAGAGAAAGTTCTTGATGGAACGAACGGGCGAGTGGACAAAAGGCACTTGTGTGGTCGATCGTCGGTGAGTCCAGGCCCGCCTTCTCTCTCTATATGCGAAGGAGGAGACAGATTAACTGACAATTTTTTTTTCTGTGTGATATGCGAATGTTCGGCTTTGGTTGGCCGTTTTTGTTCCAGACAAACGGAAGAGGTGGACGGAGCTGTTCGATCGCGGGATGGCATCACGCATGATGCATCCAAGGAAGGACAAGGAGGAGCGGTGCCCGCGAAGGCCGAGGGCGAAGCGACGGCTACGGAATACATTATCCCGGAATTGGCTCACCCGCATACGCTCGAGGTTTCTATCGTCACTGCGAGCCCGGGTGTAGAGACGTTTGAAAAGCTTTTCCTGGCCCGAGTCTATGGCGATGTGTAGTCCAGCGCAAAAAGTTGTTCGCCCTGTTTCTTAGACCTTTCTTTTGTCTCATACAATGCATGTCGTGATATTTCTTCATATACGCAATCAAAGACAAATATTGGAGCCAGGATATGAGGGCAGTTTCGCGGTATTATGCTGGAAAGCGAGTCTGGGTCGCAATAGGAGGCTCAGGAACCATGCACATATGGACCTAGACCAAACGTCGGATAGACTTGTGGAGCCGTCGATAGCGAAAGTAGCTTAATTGCTCTCGCGGTCGCGGACAAGGAACTCTAATGTGACCGATTGAGAGAAGCTCAAGTCGTGGTGGGTCGGTGGCGCGCAACTCCCGAGAAGCACGAGGAGACTGTAATATATATAGCGAGAAGTTCCGCTAGTAAGGGGAGGTGAAAGTGAGGCTAAGGTGAGGTTGGTACGATGATCCGATGTGTGCCCTTCTATACATCTTTTTAGGTTAGTGGTAGCGGGCCTCAAGGCTCTAGCGGAAAGACTCCTGTCTTGAGCCTTCACACTCAATTGATCAGACAGATGACTTTTGACCTGCCTAGCGCCAATATCGCTAGTTCCAGACAAGAGGAAGAGGGAGAGAGAGCAACGGGGACTATTTCTTGAGAATGGCTTGATCACCGGGATCCGTCACACGACCCGACGGAGGCTCGACACCACACAACTCAAGCCTCCTCTTCCAAAGACAAATTTATTACCCTTGATATATATTAATGATGGCGCGCAGGTGGCGTGGACAGCTCGACATCCTATTTGGCTAGCAGCTTCTAGAACTGTACATGAAAGCGTAGTTCACACTCGAGGACGGGGGTGTGGGGGGTTGAGGCTGCCGCCGATCGAAAGTCTGACACATATATATTTAACCCGCCTTTGGTGGGAAAAGGATAGCAATACGCGGTGCAAGCTCTGGTGGAGGTCAGGCGCAGTTAGCAAAGCCGAGATGGGCGGGGGGCAAAAGCGCAAGGAATGGAAGATAAAGTGAAGTGGGTGTGGTGATATCTATTAAAGCGCGCCGAAGCGGCAAGGCACCACATACTGAGATGCGTGGCACCTTTTTGCTGACAAGCTAGTGATCTTCTGACTAACGAGATGCTATAGCGTCATTATCATATTGGCAAAGACGTTTGTGTGCGCCCCCTTGCCGCGTGTTGATCGTGCTGATGAGGCACGGACGGGCATCGACAATGGCAACATACCCGCTCCATCAGCGGTAGTGAAGGAAAGGAGAGACAGAGTAGTACAGGCCTCATGGGGTTTCCGAGCGACGGACAGGCCGCGGGTTGGTCTTAGATGTTGCTATGCCGCTCCAAAGGCGCTTACTTGTCGTCGTAACAAGGAAAAAAGGAGAAAAGGACACAAAACACTGCCAACAAATGCATTTTACTTTGGCTATGGTGGCCAGCGCAGAGTCTGACAAAGGCATGTTATGGAAGGACGTCGAAGGCCAAGGGGGGTTGACTCAGAGGTGAAAAAAGGAACAATAATAAGGCTGCGGGCCTCACCAATCAGTTCCCACGACCACTGCTTTACCTGGCTGCTTTGGAGGTGGTGTATATATATTGAACGAGAGCCGCGTCAGCCTCCTCCTCTCTCTCCCTCCACCACCACACACTTAGACCATTTGCTGCTCGTCCGACCCCTCATCTTTCCCCCCTTCCTCCACGCTCCTCAACCACCTCCCCCTACCTTAATCCATCATGCCAGGCAAGAAGCGCTGCCAAGCTACCACCACCAATGATGCTCCATGCAAGAGCGCCGCCCTTCGCATCGTGGGCGACTGCCCTCACTGCGACGCCCACTTCTGCGGAGAGGTTAGTCATGTCTCCCTGTATTCGAGCTCTGTTTAGTGTACTCATCCTTGCACTGTTGCTGCTTACTCTCATAGCACCGTCTCCCCGAGCACCACTCGTGTGCCAAGATGGAGGACTGCAGACAACAGGTACGTGTCCCTTTCTACCTTTGGCCAGATGGCTGCGATAAGCACCGCTGCGCCCCCTTTGTCATGCTGTAAACCTTGCAGTTTGCTGATTCTGTCTTTGTCTGTTTCTCATAGGCATTCGAGTCTAACAAGGCCAAGCTGGAGTCTGAGCGCACCGTCGCCTCCAAGCTGGGAGTTGTCTAGACACTGCATATCCTACTCTCCTCCTCTTGCTCTAATGATCCCCTCCCTCCACCATCGCCACCCGTACCCCTTGGTGATGGCCCGAGCGTAGCTGTTTGGTCATCGCCGCCATTATGTCACTCTCCTCCCTCTCCACATCCCCTCACCATCATCACTACCTAGTCTAGGAACGTGGTTGAATAACTGTCACCCTCTCTGTCCCCGATCATCCTTATTTATCGCATGCGCTTGCTGGACTATTGTCGAGCACGCCACGATTCCCCCTTGAGTAGACCCCCCCCTTTTCCCCCTAATTGCTAAGACGCCTTGCTCGTCATCCCCTTGATCCTCTCTCCTTCCTCGCTGCATCACCATCCCTTCCTATATCCCTGACGAGATGACTTGCCAAGGACGTTCTTCCTCCTTCCCCCCTCTTCACGCCTGCCTGCAATGTTCGCGCTTGATCTTCATTCCACATCCATCCATCCATCCATATCCACCCACAGACTGTTCCCTTTGCAATCCCCTCGTAGTATAGCAACTCTTTCTCAGTGTATCGAACTCCTGCCACCTTGTCGTTTGTCTGCGCTTTATAATTTAAAACGGTTTTTTTCCAGTGTCTTTTGTGAATGACGACGACGCGTGTGCGGGCTTGAACCCGCTGCCCTGAACTTTGAACAATTGAGCCGGGATGCGTGGGGCCTCGGATCTCTCGGTGAGCCCCCCGACGGAGCGGATAGAGTCGGACGCGCGGAACTTTGGATGTGTCAAGCTATTTGATGAGCGTGGTGGTGCCTGGCTGTGTTGGACCTCAGGAGCAACCTCGGACTGGAGGCATCCCCACCCATAGGTCCCGGATAAGCAAGCGATAAGGGAAGGGTGTCGCCGGGCAATCAGCGAGAGAGAGTAACAGTGCTCAATCAATCGCCAGAATAAGCTTCGTTCATATATACACCCTGTGGTAACGAGAGAGACAGAGAACATGGATCATCCTTCCTTTTGGGAGCCCGGTTCAACTTTGAGCCGGATGCGGGGAGAGCATCCCTAGCCTGTTGATGCAAAAGTAGATCGTGAAACTGGGGAAGGAATGTAAAAAGGGGGGTTCTGGCAACGCATATGTACGAGACCAGATGGTCCGCCGGGGATCCCATGCATCCGTATACGCGGAGGGCGGGGTACAGACACATGTTATATGGTGCCGCCGCTGTGGATGCTCCTCCTCCCTTTCCCCTCTCACTCTCACACATACCCTTGTAGTTTTTACTACCTCTAGTAGTAGCTCTTGAGGTTGGTAGCGTTGCGTGTTCACAGCAGCGTGGTAGAAGTACTAATGGACGTGTGGCTCTTTCTCCCTTTTTTGCATCGAATCGCGGCGCGTGGATTACGCTGACCGTCCCTATTCGAATGACCCCTTGACGGTACGCTGGACACACAGCATTTAGCTAGCTAGCCTCCACCGAACACCCCGGATTATCATACATCTCCGTTGGTCGCGTGCGCAGTGACAAGACAGGGTTGTCAAGCCAGGCATACACAGACATATAAAAGCAGCAATGACTTCTTCTGGTGGACACGCCGTGGCTCGGACACAACAAGTGCTCTCGCACCTCTCAACATCCTCATCCTCATCCAGTAAACCCAAGATGTCTTTTGGTAAGCCCATTCTCTTCTCATCATATATTTCTATCCAAATGTTCCGAACCTCCACCTCTGAGGGACCATCCATGACGCGGCGTCCAATTGCCTGTGTGTGTGGCGCATTCATATTCATTTTTTGGGAGAGCACAGTCGTGCGCGGATGACGATGAGCGCAAAAGGGGAAAGGCAAAGTGACGATCCCCACACTCGTCTTGCCTATGCTTCCATCATGCCTATCGTAGATCTTCTTCTACTACGCTCCCTTGCCGCGCTGTTTTTGCGACCCCATATACATCATCCATCCAAATTCTTCTCTTTTCCTTATCCCCCGCCCAATTGCTCTGAATCGAGTCAAGCACTGACACCGCGTCTCTCAACATCCCCCCTTATCTTTCCTCTCCGCATAATCCATGATGCCCATCCGCTCGTATCCGCTGCCGTCTGTAGAAACCTGGCAGAACGTCCCTCAGGCCCCTCCAGACAGGTGCGTCAATCCAATCCGTTTCGCCGAAGTTATCGCTGACGGGCCAAAATTTCGTCCCCTTTTCCCTTTCCGCATGCGTCCTAACCCATCCAACCCTCCCAAAACGGCCTCCAAACATCTTCTGTGTGTTTCGATCCGGCCAATTGCCTTTCGGACATGCCTTCTTCTCCACACATCCGATGTGCTCCGACTCCGATTTCGACTCGCACCCCCAAATTGGAACCCTTCTCTCTCTCCCACTGGGGTTTGCCCACCCTCGCCCTCACATTGACATTTATAATAATCGAACCATCATGGGACGGTATTCGACGATTGTGCTTGGTTTCGGGGGACTCGGGACTCCGTTTTGACGGAAATGCAGCATCTTCAAGCTCACGGCCGCATACAAGGCCGACTCCACACCCAACAAAATCAACGTTGGTGTTGGTGCTTACAGAGACGATAACAATAAGCCTTGGGTGCTTCCTGTAGTGAAGAAGGTAAAGTTTTGTCTTCGTTCGTTCCACTTGCTACCCTTTGCTGACGTCCCGTTTCGGTTATTTGGGTTCCACTTTTCATTTCACTGATCTACCAACGCATCCTTTAGGCAACAGAGATCCTGCTCAACGATCCTGCGCTCGACCACGAGTATTTGCCGATCACTGGTCTCCCCGAGTACACCGCAGCGGCAGCTCGGTTGATTCTTGGGCCGGACTCCCCTGCCATCAAGGAGGGCCGAGTCGCAAGGTGTGTATTACGCCATTTTTACTATTTCAGATTTGGTTTCGTGTTCCTGTCGGCTGGGATTACGTCCCTCGCTCTCCTTTTTGTTTGATCTTTGATACCGAGGGCTGTGAGGCGCGGTTGGCTAGGCGGGCACGCGCGCCCGCAGTTGTCGTGTTGCCTACAGCCACTCCTCACTGCTCTCGTTTCTCGTGCTCTTTTTGGTTTTGACCTTGAGAATATGAAACTGACGTGATTCTCCTCTCTCGCTTTGGTCTTGCTTTTCCTTTGTTGCGGAAATTCACATCACAGCGTGCAAACTATTTCGGGCACTGGCGCGAACCATCTCGGCGCTCTTTTCCTTTCTCGTTTCTACGAGTTCAATGGAGCTCCTACCATCAACCTGAGTAACCCTACGTGGGGTGAGTATCGTCTCCTCTTATTTCACTCGTTTCAGCTATCTGCTGTCACGCATACATGCACGCAACTGATTGATCTCCTTCTAACGAACGTGCCCTCACAGCGAACCACCATGCAATTTTCAAGAACGTCGGCATCACGCCTGTCGAGTACCCATACTACGACCCTCAAACGATCGCCCTCGCGTTCGAGCCTCTCATCATGCACCTGACGGCCGCGCCGGAGCGCAGCGTGCTCCTCTTGCATGCGTGCGCGCATAACCCGACGGGTGTGGACCCTACTGAGGAGCAGTGGGCCAAGATTGCGGATACGATGCTTGAGAAGGGCCATTATGCGTTCTTTGATTGCGCGTACCAGGGCTTTGCTAGTGGAGACTTGGAGAAGGATGCTGCTGCTGTGAGTGACCTTGGCTTAATTGGTAGCTTGGCCTCATTTGCTGACGTGCGATGGGACTATTGTTGATTAGGTGCGGTATTTCGTGAGCCGCAAGGTTCCGCTGCTCGTCTGCCAGGTGCGTACATACGTGGTCACGGGCCAGGTATGGGGACTAATGATGGTATTTATATCTCATTCTTCAGAGCTTCGCTAAGAATGCTGGGTTATATGGCGAGCGTGTGGGCGCTCTGCATATCATCGGCACCACCAAGGAGCAGGCGGACCGCATCAAGTCGCAGCTCTCTGTGCTCCAGCGTGCAGAGATCAGCAACCCTCCCAGCCATGGTGCTCGTCTCGTGAGTTATCCTCTGCTCCTCTTCTTTTCCAGAGAAGTGTCATAGCTCATTGTTCGCTGAATAGGTTTCGTTGATCCTCAACACACCCGAACTGTTCGAGGAGTGGAAGCGTGACATCAAGACCATGGCGCACCGCATCATTGATATGCGCCAGCAGCTGTACAACATCCTCACGAATGAGTTGCACACGCCAGGCAAATGGAACCATATCACTGATCAGATTGGCATGTTCTCGTATGTCTATTCCGTCTCTATGCCTGTTGCGAGTGAGGCTAACCACATTCGCTTGATTGTACATATGTGTAGGTTTACTGGGCTAAATGCTGAGCAAAGCAAGGCGATGGTCGACAAGGCGCACATTTACCTGACTACGAACGGGCGTATCTCCATGGCTGGGCTCAACAGCAAGAACATCCGCTACTTTGCTGAGTGCATGGACAAGGCAGTGCGCGGAACCCTATAAAGAGCATTACGGATCCCCCAAAGACCTCCTAGACGTACTACTGTTAGCCGAAGATGCCATTAGACGCATATGACCGTGTGTACATGGCCTATCACCCATGGAACGAGGTCTACCTTGGAGGATATCCTTCCTCGCCTCTTCCCCATTGTTTTTCTCCCTCCCTCGCTTTTTTGTTTTTCAGCTGCCCTTCCCCAGCTCATGTAGATGCGTAATTACGGACACTAGTGCCAGTACATGGTTGTCGTTCTGACTCCTTGTGCTGGCGTTACGATTCTCCCTCTTGACATAAAAGAACCCCAAAACACCACTGTACACGCTGTATTATGCTTATTGTCAAACCATCGTTTTTTCTTCTTTCAGTTACTCAAATCTGGTCTCCAATCACTCGTTGCATTGATTGGTACTCGCGTTCAAACTACCTCGGAGGCCCACTGGGTATTGATGATAATAACAACGAGATGCAGTAGCAGGACGGTGATGTGGGAGTAGAGTCTTGCGGGGAATACATGATTGAAGTGATACAACATATTGCAACGTCTCCACAGGACCATGTTAGAGTTAGAATCCTAGAAGATGGCAGGTCAATGGTGCTGCGAGCGAGTAAAGAAACCTGGCTCGTACCGTATTTGTTTCCTGCCTCCTTGCGATTCCTTCTCCCTTCAGCAAGCTTCGCCTCGATAGACTCGCGATTCTCGTACGCCTCGACGAGAAGTGATGATAGCTGTCCTCTCCGTCTTGCATTTCCAGATGCTTTTGCCTGGGGAAAGAAATGATATTCAGCAATGGGTAGTCTGGCGCCATCATTAGAAAAGACGCTTGCCTTGATATTCATCTTTGGTTGGGCAGCTGGGCCTGCTGGCGCTGTGGTTATGCCCTTCGTCGCCTCCCGCTCCGCCATCTGGCTCATCAGCATCTCTTCACGAGCATTGGCTTCCTGTAGATCCTCTGACTCGACTCCATCCCATGTACGGTCTTTACGCTTGCCCTTTGGTTGTAAGGTTGCACTTTGCACCGCTTCGGTGTTCCAGGACTCCCAGAACGATTTGTAGTACTCTGGGTTGTACGCTGCCCAGTCTCCGGACGGTTTCTGGTAGTAGCCTGGGTAAGGGTCGTCGATGGATGGAGGTGGGGGTTCGTATTCGGTTACAGAAGGAGCGGATGAAATGGAGACGGATGGGCCAGAGGAGGAAGCTGTTGATACTGTTGGGGCAGAGGAAGTCCCGCCTACACAAGCAGTCATCGAGCAGGTCAGGATATGAGTTAGGCGATGGTAGCTTGGAAGTGGGTTTTGACGTACCGAGGGAGAAGAAATCGACGGCAGGCGCACTAGGCTTTTTGACAGGAGGCGCGGACATTGAAGGAACTGGGATAGCTCCAGCAGGGAGCGAGGGCTTTGGATTCGAATTTGCTGGTTTCGCCTTTGCCTTTGATAGTGCCGCAGGAGTGAAGCTAATGGAGGAGGTCGTTTCACCTTCTCCAGAGGTTTCAGAGAACCCAGAGAACGAGTCATCGAATGCACTGGATGAAGGCATCACTACCCCAGGATCATCAGAGGCATTAGAATGTCCGCCTCCAAGGACACGGACAGGCTTTGCTGGAGCTGGTGCTGCTTTTGGTGCGGGAAGTTTCGATAGCATGGACACTAATGAAGAAGACCCCGCTCCACGAGTACTGCTGCTGGAGGTATCAGTGCGGGTCTTCTTTGCAGGGGGCTCGTCGCTAGATTGATCTTCACTTGTTGCAAGGGCGTCGATCTTGATTTTCACAGGTCCATCTTTCCGCCGGCTGGACTTGTTTGTAGGCGCAGGCAATTGTAGTCCGCCAGACAGAGCAGCTTTTGGTTCAGCAGGAGCTGGGGCAGATTTAGGGGCAGGGGGAGGTGCAGTAGGGGTCACCTTCTCCCCAGCCTCGACGTCACTATCGTCGTCGCTGCCATAGTCAAGTCCGAGCATTATCTAGAAGGATGTAGGAAGGGGGATGGTACGTGACTCGTCCTTCGTGACGCTCTCGGACCAAACAACCTACGCCACATATCTGAGAAGGGCATCCATTCAACCTCGATGGACGCGTCTATTATCAGAGGAGACCATCTGGACGGCTCTTTTATTGTAATACCACGTGAAGGAGACGGTAAACTTCCGACTCCCTCTGTGGCCACTTCTTTGCCACCCATCCAGGAGGCTCCCGATACATTGACAATGAATTCGGCCACTGTGGAGACAACTTTATCCTCCTCTCAAGTAATTCGCTCGTATGAATGCAGATACCACAGAGAAATTATGCTCACTGATGCAATATTTGATGGTAGACCAAGCTTCCAATGCATGTTACCACACCACCCGCAGTTCAGAAGTCATATGCCCATAATTGGCACCCATCACTCCCTGGCAACAAGCTCTCGATATCAGGTCGGCACTTTCTAGATTCGAGAGGGCGAGTTTGTATTCCACGAGGAGTGAATCTTGGCGGAAATTCCAAAACGTCCGCCTTTTCACCTCCCATCCACTGCCAGAAATACATTAATATTCCTTCCTCGTATAGACCTCTCAATCATGACCCAGACACGTTCCTCTCACGCTATGCAGATGTTACATTTGTTGGAAGGCCTTTCCCATTGAGCGAGGCTCCAGAACACTTCGCTCGTTTGAGGCGATGGGGCTTGACACTAGGTTTGTATTCGTCGTTGAGCACGCTAGTTTGGTTGACATGAATAAACTCGTCAGTTCGATTCCTTGTGACATGGGAGGCTCTTGAGCACGCCGGCCCGTAAGTTTCCAGGCCATATGATATTTCCTACACGAAGTCCGCTAACAACCACTCAGGGGAATCTATGATCTTGAATACATTGAGTACGTTCGGTCGCTCCTCAGCCTCATGTCCGAGTTCGGTATCGCCTGCTTTGTTTCAATGCATCAAGATGTCTGGTCCCGTTTCTCTGGTGGCTCGGGCGCTCCCGCCTGGACCCTCGAGGCGGTAGGGTTCGATCTCGAGAAGTTGGAGGAGACTGGAGCCGCATACCTGGGCGGCGTCCGCGTTCCTGGGGTAGAGCATGTTAAAGGCAGGTGGCCAACAGGCTATCAGAAGCTAGCTTCTGCGACAATGTGGTCAGTTCTAGCCTTCCATCGTTCTGGCGTCCCTGAGCAACCAACATTGAACCTTCCTAGGACCTGCTTCTTTGCTGGAGACGTCTTCACCCCTGAGCTACAGATCACTACTCGTGATAACCAAAAAGTTGGTATCCAGTCATTCTTGCAATCAGCTTTCCTTGCGTGCTTCGAGCATCTTGCAAAGCAGCTTGATCAAGTGACCTCCATTATTGGATGGGAGTGTCTCAATGAACCGCATAACGGCTATGTCAATCTCGCCTCACTCCACGAATTCAACTACTACACCGACCTACATTTCCATGATACCCGTTTGTCCCCTTTCGCTTCCTCACGCGAGTACTTCCTACTCATTATGTTGATGATAGCTTCTGCTCTCCAATCGATGGCTCTTGGTGCTGGACACGCCGTCAAGATACCCCACTATATTCGTTCTTGGCCTTTCCCCACTAGAATATCAGCCCATGTCACGCTCAATACTCAGGAAGTAAATGTCTGGCGTCAAGGTGGACCTACAAAAGGTCGTTGCTTGTGGGAGCTCCATGGAGTTTGGGGATGGGACGGGGCTCAAAAGAAGCCTGTCGCTCTCCGTGAAAACTATTTCACTCAACACCCAGTCACTTTTGCTCCAGTTCGTCATACACCTTTATTCCATTCGTTGTCGACTACTCACTAATCGTATATCCCTAGATTGACTGGTACAAAGACTTTTGGTATCCCTTCGTGAACCAATGGGCCTCGCGGCTTCAGGCTGTTTCGGATCCTAGCCGTTTGTTCTTCGTTGAAGCTATTCCCAATGAGGTGAGCGTCGAAAGTTAGGACGACTCTAGGGTATTAACCGAGATATCTTTTACTCAGTTATGTCCCGAATCCTGGACAGCACAAAACCGGCCCAAGAACATGGTCTATGCCCCTCACTGGTACGTAGTTATGTTGTATATTTCAGCGTTCTTGAACTCATTGGTCCGGAATCAGGTATGATCTCAACTGCTTGTTCACAAAGACCTTTGGGAACTTCTCTGTCAATGTTCAAGGCTTATCGCGAGTGAGTCCTTAAGTAATGGAGCGTTGTGGGATAATCCGCTAAGTGGAGTCAATAGGGGATGTTCCTCCCGCGCGCTTTGTACTGGGGCCCAGAAGGGGCAAAACAAAACTACCGGCGCCAAATGTCCAACATTGCGGATACCGCCTATTCCTCGCTCGAGCGATCCACTCCTGTTTTCGTTGGAGAATGTGGGATTCCAATGGATATGAAGTATGTACTTTTGTTCCTTTTTCGTTTGATATTTGCTCAGCCCGATTCCAGCGGCGGCACGGCCTTGACAACGGGGGATTTTACCTGGCACACTCGTGCCATGGAAGCGCTCCTTTATGCTCTCGAGAGCACAATGGTTGGCTTCACGTAGGTTGTTCAATCCTGTGGATCGTGTTCTTGGTGATGACACCTCTTGCTTCTTGCTCTCTCTTCTCAGGCTCTGGAACTATAATCCAGATAATAATGATGCCAAGGTACGCGTTTCCGTAATTCACTAGGAATCAGTCAGTAACTTATTATGCATTTATCCTCTACAGGGAGATTCCTGGAACGGGGAGAACTTCTCGTGGTTCAGCCAGGCTCGCGCTCGTAGCTCAGGCCGCGATTCTTTAGGACAGGAAGACCCCTCACTCGATGAAGGTGCAAGGCTTCTGTCAGCGGTAGTCCGCCCGTATCCCGCCAAAGTTGTCGGCACTCCGCTCTCATTCGCCTATGACTCTGCAACAGGGGCCTTCAAGTTTTCTTGGATCCAAGTGGCTGTTCCTTCCATGGACCCTTCTCTGCCGGAGTTGGCAACAGAGATATTCATTCCTTCCTCATTGTCAAGTGGACGGCGCTTGATCGTCCAGGGTATTGCCTTGGACGAAGGTGACGACTACAAACATGACCCAGAGCTACAAACCCTATACCTCTTCGTCCGTGATTCACCGGGAACTATCCAAAATCTAACCGTATCATTTGATCCTCCTGTCGCAACCGCGAAAGGCTTTTCTCTCGACCCCAAGTTGCTCGTATCAATCCTTGCTTTCTTACTCATTGCTATAATCATCCCTAGGTTATCGGCGTAATGTAGATAGACGTTATGTTTACCTAGACATTTGGTTAGATTCCATCTCGTCCATTTAATCCACCTGACCCGGCGCGTCCAGGCCTTGAGCCCCGTCCATTGTGTGCTTGATTTTTTTGTATTCCTGAGAAAGGAAAATGGTCAATAAGTATGGGGGTTGCTATCAGCTGGGCACTTACATCGTGGATGACGCCTCGACGATCGAGCCACTCCATAATTTCATCTGGGTCATTACGATCCTCAGGGATTTCGCTCGCGCCCCAATTGACTCGCACAAAATCGCCCCTGTCTGACGCTTTGGGGTCTTGCAGGTCCTTGACCTCTTGTTGCAGGCGCATGAACAGACCATACTACAAAGGCAACTTAGTATCTGAGAAGCTATGACGAAGACGCTTCACATCAAGATATGACGAACCTCCCAATGAGTGAGGATATGGTAAATCTGCGCCCGACGAGCACAGAACTTTCCGAGCGAGAATGACCTCGGAGAAGGCTCCTCATCGTCGCTATCAGAATCATCGTCCTTGCGGATCTGATGCAGCACGTCAATAAACGAAGCGTTTGCAGACCGAAAACCACACCGAGAATATTAGCTTACTGGCTCAAAAGTGTCCCGGTCGTATGCCTCCCCATCAAGATGCATTGCAATGGTCGCAACTCGCCCGGAAATCCGACACGCATCGCAGATAGGAACGGAGTAAGCCATGAAAATATCGTTGTGAATGGGATGCCGATCGAGAGCGCCACGGAACTCTGGTTTCCACACACTTGAGGCTACCATGGAGTCCCTCATTGCAAGCAATTTACGGCGCATTACACTGAGAGGCACATGGAAATATTCGTCTGGACGGGTGATTAGGTCGACGAATAAGATTCGTATTTATTATCAACGCACCTTTGTGGAGCCGTTTTACTAGCTTTGCCCGTTGTTTGGACTTGGACACCGCGATATGAACAAATAACTGGCAGATGACTAGGAAATGGTGATGTCATTATTCTGAGGACCTGCAGAGGAAGCCATGTTTGCTTACTCTTGAAATGATGGGATAAGTCTGAGTGGGATTTCATGCTGAACTCCAACGGTAATGCGATGTCGGTTTCCGTATCTTCAACGATAAATGCTGCTTCGTCATCGGAATCCTCCACAAGCTCAATGTCCGACTCGATCTCTGGACTGGATATACGTCCGTTCGGTGGAACCGCGCCAGGGATAATATCGAGCTCGTCGTCGTCATCGTCATTTTCCGAGTTATCTTCATCTGACTCGAGGGTGCCTAATACCCGACGAGCTTTTGCATCTACAATGCTTATTGTTGGTTGTGGATGCGAAGCCGGGGTGGATCCGCTCACGTTTCATCTTTTCGAGCTTTTCAGAGAATTTCGACTTCTTGGGGGTCCTCAATCGGTTTTCCAAGATTTCTAGAAGTGAATGATAAGTGAAATCTTGCGCGAGTCACTTGAAGGCATCGAAACGCACGATCAGAGTCTAGATCGTCAAGCACTTCTTCCTCCTCACTCTCAGCGTCAGCTTGATCGTACCCTTTCCTTATCCGGCGGCGCTTCGCTGCAGGAAAGCCCTCTGACGAGTCGGACGAGGAATCGGATGTGTTGAGGGCATTGGGAGCCTCTGAGGAGCCAGAAGCTGTAGCTTTCGAACGGGGACGTGATGACCTTGTTCGCCTTTCCGTCCCTCGCTTTGACATATCTATATCAAGTTTGGGATGAGGTTATATGACTAAAAGAAACACAGATGGCGACAGATTGACGCCTTGACATAATTGTGAAATGACCTTCAGACTCTGATGATGACTCAATAGTTATTGCTTTCGATCTGGTCTTTCCTGCTGCTTTGGATCGAGAGGGCTCTAGTTTAGATTTCATATCATCAGATTCAGAGTCGCTCGAGGGTGACAGGGGTTGTGGCTGTTGGCGAGTTCGCTGCGGCGCGGTTAAGGGTTTCGCACCGCGAGGGTTGGGAGCGGAACCACGTCTTTTAGTGCTAGGTCCAGCACTTTGCATGAACGAGTCAAGGGTCTGTTGGTGGCGAGTCGTGCGCTTCGGCATGGCTAGCTGATCCTAATGCGCTCAGGGTTGAGATTATGGAGCGAGTTGTTGACGTCGAGGACGCGACAGCACCAAACAAGTCAACTGTGCGCGACTGGACGGGCGACATGCCCGGACCTTTTGAGGACTCCCAGTCGACACAATCCGACGTCTTTCTTTCGCCTAGCCCCGATCCAGGAGAGGGTCGTCGGCTCTCGAACTTTGGGCGTAGTCGGTCTAAATCTACTGCCACTCAGCCTGATGCACCTGGTGACAAGGCAAAGAATGAGCTGACGAAGGTTCTGTCCTTGATCATAACTCGCCTCCAAGAAAGAACAAGACCACCTTCTATCTTCGATCAACTATCCCCTGATCTCACTCATATCGCACCTACTCGAGTTGATCTCGTGGTGGAATCCCTCCAGTCTCTTCGTGCCGCCGTGCGAACTAATGCTGAGAATGAAACTTCAGAAGGGGCACCTGATGAAGATGAAGATGATCCAACGGGCTTCTCAACCTCGGAAACGCTTGCTATGATGATTCAGCTGCGAGATATTCTCATAATGGCGAGGAAGCAACGATGGAACATTATGCCATCTCAGTGCGTTGACTGTCGTTCTCTTGAAATATATTCCACGCAAAAAGCATCTGAACCCTCAAAATAGCTCAACCCCTCAAGTCTTCGAATCAATGCCCACCCGATCTCCTAGTGGTCATGGCTCCTCCCCTTTCAAGCGACGACAGGGCAAAACGTCTGACAAGGCATATGCTGCTCTACCCTCATTAGACCTTCGATCATCCTGTATAGCAGTCCTCGCCGAAGTCGTGGCCGAGGATTGTAGGTACAAGATACTGAGCCCTCGACTGTTAACTCCACCGTACGCTCTGCAAGCTGTTTGTCTCGACGTTGCTGTCGCTCTGCTTGAGGATCCTCCTCGCCCACACACTATCGCTGGAGTTGCGCATGCACTAATACCGGCCTTTGGAACGTTCCACCCGGCCCTCTACCCACGATTGATAGCGTGCTTTGAGATTGGGATTGTTCGCCCAATGTTGCTGCGACTTTCCGCAGTATTGGGTCCTCAAAATAGTGGCTGGCCCCCAGGTAAGCCTTGAAGATACCCAGACAATTGAATGACATCTCTGAGCCTGCACTCAAGGTCAGACGCTCGAACCATCGCCCTCAATTGCCATCAACGTCAAGGATGTCGATGATCAGACTGGGGGCCTCGTCTCCTGGAGCGCTCCATCACCTCATTTGCTCAGCACGTTTGCTCCACATCACTCCGCAGACATTTATCGACTCGCTTTATTCATTCCACCGCTTCTGGCTGCCATGATAGCGCCCTTGAGCACTCGACAAAACTCCCTGGAAACAGTTCATCATGCGTCTCGCCTATTCCGCCTTCTCATAACCTCCAAGGTGGACTCTTACCTTGATCTGCTCCAGGTCGCCGCGTATCAATCACCTGCGGGAAGATATGGCGCTTTCGCTCTCCTGTTCCAGGTTTGGCCAGGCGCGTCGGGTCATTTAACAATTGCAGCCCCGCTCACCCGCCTCATGGACGACCCTCGGCCAGAATCCGATATCGTGGAACATGAATTTATCCCTTGGCGTTACCCTGGACCCAAAAAGGGGGCCAAGAGCTCCCTCGATCGCGGAGTCCTCGTCGAACAATGCCAAGTATGCTCCACCCCGTTGTTGGACTTTGGATTGCGATGCATTCTTTGCAACTGTGGGGTACACTTCAGCTGCTATGACTCTCCAGTTGGTACACACTTGACCCAGTATACGTCAGGAAGTCGGAGTGGGACACAAGCTGTTTCCGTGACGCGTTTCTCACGAAGACCTGCACATAATGGTAATAGTCTGCAAGAATTCCAGACAGCTGGACACAATTTCCATTCAGTAAGCCGGGCTCCGGGTTTATCCTTCCAGATACTGACTCCCTTGAAGGTCAACCTGTTCACCCTCACGCTTTGCATGTTCTGCCATCTTCCTCTCTGGGGCTGCACTGCCCAAGCGCTGGAGTGTTCGAAATGCCAGCGATTCGGTATGTGTCGTACCTTTAGACATGCCACGAAATAACTGAACCAGCCCTGCTAGCTCACGCCCAGTGTTGCGGACCAACTACTGCTGAATGCTCACGATCGCCACCTGAAATTTCTCAGATCACGATAGATTGGAGCATCCTACGAAAATCGTTCATCGATAATTTCGCGAATCTCTTAGTTGGAGAAGAAGCAATTATCCAAGCATCTTACGAGGATGGTTCGTCAATCGCTCACTGGCGTGTCTCATATATTTACTTACCTCTATTGGTAGTATCCATTATCCATGGCACACTCTGGGTCCAACAACAACTCATGATGAATGGCGTGGGCTCAGGCTCCATCATCGTGGATCATGCGACGTCACCCGTTCGCTCCTTCGCTCAGCATGGCGCACGCGTTGAGCAGTTTGAGCTTCAGACTCATGTCAGGCTCCTGGAAGCGTACCTTGCTTCTGGGCGTAATGCAAAATCATCCGCAGTCCTGGAACACCAGCGTTCACAAGTCTCTGCTCCCGAAGAATCGATTCTTCATGACTGGCCGCTCCTAACGTATATTGTGGCGATCGTCAAGTCTACTGGTTCCCCTGACCGCCCTGCTGCATCAATTGATGACACACCTGCACAGGCTTTTGAGATGCATTCCCTTGGAGCTATCTCTGCTAGCCTCCGTTCGGAACTCAATGTGAACCTATATGCTGCTAATAAGCTCATGCTGGAACACCTCCACGCCGTTGGATTACTGCAGCGCCTTGGCCCAAAGGAGAGCCTCTTCACACCTGACGGCCGATGGGACGACACACTGTGCACTTTCCCTATTCCGGTGCTTCTTGATACGTCGGTGGATGTTGAGGCGCTTGTCTCTTCGATTGAAGCGGGTTTAGAAGATATTAATCTTTCTATCAACGAGGCTGCGCTACTTCTTTTGACTCGGAGGTGCTGGCCGAGTATTTGGGCATCCGATTACGGCCTCCAACGTCTTGCTCAGGCCCTCCTATCGTGGATCTGTACCGAGGTTCGTCACATAAAGAGAATGCTAGCTCATGCTGCCCAGCTCTGATTGATCTCAACCCGCAGGAAGAGCGTTTGCTACTAGTTGCGCAAGAATATGTCGTGTCTCGGAAGCTGCTTCCTGGTGTGCGGCCTCCTGGGACGTCTCCCTTGTGGCCTTGGTCTCTGAGTGACCGGCTCGCATACACGACGAGCACTCAGAGCGGAGGAGAATACTTAAGCACTCGCAAGCTGCTCCTGGCACGTTTCGTCACACCTTGGCTCCGAGAGTTACACCAGCTTGACCCGGAAGCGTATGTGGATATCGTGTTTTCTTACTGCAGCCAATCTGCCCTCACAAAACAAAACGTCATGGAAGATTTCTTTGGTGATAACATTGATCTTCCACAAGTTGAGTTCAGTGTATGACACGATGCGAGTACACTCTGACTGAAATTCCACAGGCGGTTGTATTGCAATGGGGCGAAGACACGCTACGCTCAATACTGAAGATATGCGTTGCGAGTGCTATATTCTCCAGTTTTGAGAATGTGTTTGTGCGCTGGCTCGACGTCGCATCTGCCAAGGTTGACATGGATGAAGTATGATTGTGAAATTGACTCCTGCGCAATCGTCATGTCTGACTTTACCTGTAGATTGCTGGGTATAGTTCACTTCCCAAACTATTCAGCATGGATCCCGATAACGGAGGGACTACGGATGAAAATACGCCGTGGGCTGTCCATCCCTGGAAGGTCATCAATGACGTAGCATCCTCTGGGCAAGATGGGCTACAAAGGGCGATTAGATGGCTCGTGGTGCTCGCCAGATCCGGCATCTCGATTCCTGTCACAACGTACTCTCAGACAGTGGCTTTCATCCGCGATTTCAATGCTGACCTATCTGTATATGAGCACCTTATTGATTGCATAACAGCGACGTGCTGGCTCGGCCCAGATAATGCAGTAGAGTTGCTATCTCTAGTAACATCGTTGCATGATCGCTTGAGGGACATCATCGTCGCCGAGATGACCGGGGAGCGTATGAGAACTATGTGAGTCCCCCCAGCCCGGCGACGTTGGCTTGCTTAACCGTTTTTTCAAAGGGCCCGATTCATTCGCCTCAGCCTTGTGTGCTGCCTACTACTGGTAGGATTCGACAGAGACGATATGGTACCTGCTTCTTTGGTCACCCCAGTTGAACTGGGCCGCCTTCCTGCCCGGTTCGTTGGGTCAATGCCATTTGACATCTATCTTATTTATCACTGTAATCTTTCCATGTAGCAAACGAGCATGGGCTCTTCGAGGTCTTGACCCCTCCGAGCTACTGTTGAGCGTGGATATCGTCGACCCCCTCTCACACTACATCCTTGAAGGCTCTGCCGAGAACTGCGCAATCATCACCAATTTCTTGCTTTTGCTCCTCTCTCCTAGCAATCACCTCACGGTGAATGCTGTTGATCAATTTGTCATGCTCAACTCTCATCCTTTAGCAATATGGTACGTGTTGATCTCCCTCCAAAGCTCCGTTGATTGACGAATTGAAGCATAGTTCATGGCGATTATATGACGCGGACTTGGTTGAACTTGCACCTCTGCGATCCAAGCTCCTGTTACGACTGGTGGTGGTTGATCCAGCACCACTCACCGAGGTTGTTTCTACGGACCTTCAAACAGAACATACTCAGTAAGCTTAGAGTGTAATGAATCATCGAGAAGTATTGACCGTTTGTATATTAGGCTTGCTTGCATCGCCCGCCTGGCGTCACTCCTTATTGATGTTAATTCTCCACCTTTTCAACTTGAAGACCGATCGTGGCGCAAGCCCATTACGAGCGTATTGAACCTATTTTTCGAACAGCTGTGGAGCGAGAAATCCGTGAGGGATGATATCTTATTTTGATTGTCACCTCATAACTGATCATTTGTAGGAGGATGCTCGGCACACTGCTGACATCGCAACAAAAGGACTTACCGAAGTCCACAAGGACGTCCTAACCCGTTGCTGGGGCGAATCCCTACTACAATGCTCGGTTGCCGAGCGGGTTCAGCTTGTGTCATTTCTTCTGAAACTCCACCCTTTCGTTCCAGAATGGCGCCTACTTTCCTGGGATACCGTCAAGGAAAGCATGCTTGAAGATGACTATTCGTCAGGTGGACTGGACGCTGACGATATCCTGGCCCATGTCGTGAGTTAAGGGACATTCTGATACGAAGAATAAAACTTACCGCCGCAAAATGTTCCATAGATTGTTGGTAATGACGTTGCGCCAACAAACGATGAGACTGTGGACTCACAACTTCTTAGAGTACGGTCTGAGCCAGTAACAAGCAGCGACCACATCATTAATTGCTTGAACATTGTAGGTCCTCCTTGTGACATTAAGCCTCGATTTTATTGGCGACGGGATCACCATCGGTTAGTAAAGCTCACTATCAATCAAAGGTCGCTCTATAATTCCGTTCCTCTTAAGATTCGAACTCAGCGTTGAAGATCAAGCACCATCTAGTGAGTAGCTATGACATTCTTTGCTGTCCTCTTTATTGTAGCTTACCCTTGAGTTCAGGCTCGGATATTGGCTTTTGACAAGATCAAGCTTATTCCGACCAGTGATACTATCGCTGTCTATTTCGAGGGAGTACAACCCACCCCTTCCATTGCACAGCCTTGCTTGAATGCCCTTCTGAGAACCCTGGATTGTGGTACTCCGATTTCAATACGACCGTCTGCAATGTGCGCACTCGTCGATGGGGATCCTCCAACCACCTGTGCAGTCGGAAATTTGTTTGTCGACATTGTTCTCCACGCTGTAACTGGTCTCAAACTATCCCAGCTTCCATACCTAGTTGCTCGGGGATGGCTAGAGATGCTTATTGTTATAATTCTCAAGGTAAAAGATGATGATACGCTCATCTGGTTATGCTGATGGAACCTTTGCTATAGTACGAGTTTGGAAATCCAACAATACGTCAGCTCTCCCCTCGCCTCACCGATGCTGTAAGGTATACCACAGACCTATTCCAACAAGATTTACCAGACGATCTCCGTCATCTCGCCATGTCTGTGTCACATGCCTTCTTGCATGCCAAGCCGAATATGTGCGCGAAAATCTTGAGGTAAGTGTCTCTATTTTAGCCTTCATGCGCTGTACCAGATCTGAATCTGCCTCGCAGCCGACAAATTGTGGCTGTCACTACGGTTCTGGCTGATTCTGATGCCAAATCCGACCAAGTTTTGGTCTCGCTTGGAAAATCTTTCCTTGATTCAGCGTTTAACAAGTATGAAGACTGTCCTTTCCCTCATTCCATAATGGCGTGCTGACGTCACTTGCCTCAGGTTTACTGCCCTTGGGCTCTTCAGGTCACTATTCAAGGTATGAACGAGCCGATCACACGATAATCTGAGTGCCTCGCTTATCGTTCACCATAGAAAGATATACTTCCAGCGGACTTTTTCGACGTCATTCGCGAAGTACTTCACACCGATGCAAAAACGAGATTGAGGATAGGCGAGGAGCCTCTTCAAAACATCGTGATCCGCTCAGTCCTGACAAAAATGTTTGATGTTCGGACTGGCGAAGAGGACCAACTGCAGGATAGTGTCCGACATATGGCAGACAATCTTCTGTTATTTGTGGACCGTGTTCACCACGAGAACTACCCTGAAAGCTTATTGAGCGGTACGTAAATTCCTCATTAGGGATGGTGATCGTCGATTCTCAACCTTGGGTTATAGATATTGCCCACTCTCTCACCAACGTAGCTCGGAAAACCGCAGAGTGGCGAGACGATATGTTTGTTCCCGACCCCTTCCTCAACATGGCATGTACTATTGTTCAACATCACAAGGGGATGAGCAGGGTACGTGATTCGTAGTTAAAATCTGTGTAGCTTTCCCTGCTCATAAATACATCAAGGACCTATTGTTACACATGGAAACACTCCTCCGCGCCAGCCTTTCGAGGTTCAACGTAGCCCTTGCAACACTCAATAAAACGCTAGCAACCACGAGCTCCCTGTTTCGCAGAGCCAGCACGATAAACTTTGATATCCCCCCCAACCATGTTGCGCTTGCCATTGTTGAGCTCGTTTTGGAGGAGCTCCGAGGTCGTAATCGCTCAACAGCACCTACATTCTCCGCTATGCTTAAGGTGTGGTTCATCCTGTTATTTGGTCGTCAACGTTATCAATCTCACTCTGCCATAGGCCCTCGTAGTATCATTCGATTCTAAGCACCCACTGTTCCCCCCAGATATCCTGACAAAGCTTGCCACCACAGCTCTCATGTTTCTCGAATCCCATCGGCCATACGAGCATTATGTGGCGGCAAACCTAGAGCCGACAATCGCGGCCGCTCAACTAGTTCTCTACGCCTCTCCCCGTGCTGGCGAGATTATGATTACTCAATTGATCGGCTCGGTACGCTCGACCATATCTCTGTGCTCCAACGGTGACTAACAACTTCGTGCATCTTTCAGAATTCTGGCAGGAACAACGTCCCGGTGAAGGTATGGAGTGCTCTTAGCCTGAGTTCTCTGCTACAAGGGACTTCAGACACTTCGCTACTTGTCCACGTACCTGCATTTGGATTGGCATATGCAAACACCGTCAGCGCCCTCACTGAACAGCCCCAAGGAATACTCCAACCCAACGTCGGGCCTGATGTAAGCCATGCCTACGCTGCGAGTAAACTGTGGATCTTGCTGGCCCAAAAGTTGGGCGATCGCGAGTCGATGGACGAGAAAGCCGGTATCGTCAATAGCGACGCAGAGCAACGAAGGATCTGGAACGAGATCTGGCCATCGTTGGAGCAGCTTCTAAACTTTACTATCCTGAGTATCGACGAAGGCTCGCTGGTACTTGGTCCATTTGACACCTTCTCGTAGAGTTGTGCCCTGACCCGTTTCTCTAGCCCATTCTAACGATGATTTGGGGTTGCTATGTCGATTTCCTCAGCTTCCTCCAAACGTCTGGGAGCATTTTGGCCACCGACTTTGCCGTTGCGCACAATACCACACTCCAGCGCCTTTGTGGGGCTCCACAGGCCGGAAGCTCTCTACATAAGGTATGATCCAGTAACCTTCGATGATATGATTATTGACCAAATCGGTTTTCTACGATCGCCCACCCAGCTTTCTCGGTGCATATCAGCGCTCCAGAATCCCCCAGCCCCAATACCATTCACAAGTCAACTTGAGATCGCAAAGAACGATTTCTTGGCTGCTGAAAAGCTTGCTAACATGTTCGCCCTGAACGGACGGTCAGAGTTGGGAGGGATTGCGGGCAACGCCGCTATAGGCTTTACCACAAGTGATAGGCGTCGAGATAATCGAAGCGGCTAATAGCTGGCCACAGAGATCCACTACTATGTTTGTAGAGTTAGCTCACGAGGACATTTTACTGGAAGAAGATTTCTTCTCTAATACAATGGTACATACCATGCGACTAAACTAAGAATACTGTGAAGGTGGTATATGCACGTAGCCTGACATCAAACTCCGAGCAGTCCTGACGTATGAGATACTCGTTGGCTGATCAGCCTCGCCAAGAACAGCAGTGGCCTCACTGATACCTGCTGGCTGGCCGACCCGAATGGTCAGCGTCTTCCTCCCTGTGCTGTCCAGGGAAGGGTCGCGATTTGAGCACTGCTGTGCTACCACTGTATCAGGAAGCGCCTTGGCGATAGCGAGGGTTGACAGCGTGGTGGCTGGCACAGTTCGGTGAAAGTTGCCCACACTGACTGGGCGTACCCGACAATCCATTGACTCTCCAGTAGCCAGCACCTCCTCCCCAGATGTTGAGATGTAAGAGCTAGGAGGACCGACCAGGCAGATTTTGGGTGTGGAATCAGATGGGGTAAAATGAGAAGACTTTGGAATTGTCTGAATCGCGGCCTGACGAATGGCCTCGAGTTGTGGGTGGAGCCAAGGTATTGAGTCGAGCTCAGCCGGGGTCATAGAAAGAAGATCTAGGGCGCTCGTCGATGTTGGGGCAGTTATCGCAGAAGCAGGAACAAAAACGGCGGGCAGTCCAGCATCCACGATGGACACGGGTATCTGAACCGGCCATAAACCAACATATTCTGTTAGAAGGTCCCAGTTGTATAAAGAATCCGTCAGGGTCGCAACTGACCTCACCATGTCCCTTGATGGAGACGTGATCAACTAGATTTCCAGAAGGAAGGGCTGCTCTTTCTAGAGGAGTCTCGATATAGACTGGAGCAGCCGTACCAGGGACACCGGATATCCTAGTGTCGCCTTCCGTCACAGG
The DNA here is from genome assembly GCA_015039315.1 of Clavulina sp. PMI_390. Taxonomy (NCBI): domain Eukaryota; kingdom Fungi; phylum Basidiomycota; class Agaricomycetes; order Cantharellales; family Hydnaceae; genus Clavulina; species Clavulina sp. PMI_390. The sequence goes on from WIDE01000048.1 coordinate 230,321, forward strand.
ATACCATTGGCCAGTACCAGAGTGGAATAAGACTGGCAAGGTAGTGCGAAGAATCTTCCCAGTGTCCGCAAGCAAGATTTTGAGGGTCACGAAGAGTGGAGAAGAGGAAGTTTTATCGTATCCGGCCGTTGCAGCATGCCGGTCAATTTGAGGATAGACCAACTTCTCCTTCACCGCGAACTTGAAGTTGACGACTGTCAGCCGTGAGTTTGTGAAGACGTGTATTGACTGTTCTCACATGGGCTACGGCGGCAACGAGATTACCACAGGTTGTAGCCCAGTCGAGGACAGGCTCCCGGACCCCAACCTGAGCAAACCTATACACAACATCCCAGCCATTCTTTGGGTGCTGAGCTCGTTTCACGTCATCCAGCCACTTTGGTCCATCACCTGGCCAAGAGAGATTATCCAGCGGCTTTGTACCAGTGGATTTAGAGTGGTGTTCTTCCACCTTTCTAGGTTCTCCGGGGATTCCAACAATCGCAACCTTGGAAAGAGAAGATATGCCACCTCCAAGTCCGTCAATTTGTCGGCCATCGGGATCGGGTGAACCTTTGCGATATTGGTACCAGGGTAAACGAACATGATGTTGTTTAAATTTAGATAAGGGGAGAATTACCCATGGCAGAGAGAATAATAGCTTCACGACGCGCTCTTGAGAATATTTGGAGGTCTTGTGTCCGGAAGAACAGACCTTTGCTGGTAGAATTTAGGATCGCAGACGCAATATTTAAGGAAGGGGCCTCAGGATACACACCTGGTCCCTCCTCGATAGAAGGTCGTGCGCACGGCGCCCTGCATGTTTAGGTATCGTGAGGAGGATGAGGGAGAGAACCGAGGGACGCAGGTGTTGAGTTGTTTGGTGGGACCAAACAATACGCTCGCGCAATGGCTCCTACTCCGCCTCATCGAGCAACCCCTCCACCGACTTCCCAGTATTTTCCTACTACTATACAAGGTCCTCAGCTAACTACTCGATATGGGCCACAACCATCCCTGCCCAGCACCCCTACTCCCACTCTCACCACCGTCCAAGGGCCTCAGCTGACGACTCGCTATACTCTTCCTGGCATGCCAACTTCCTCGCCCATGCCCCTCATGAATCGAAATGTTACAACCCCCACACCACTTTCTAGGACAGCTAGCCAAAATTTTTATCACACGTCCTCTCCCTCAATTGCTTCACCCTTGTCGCTCCCAACTGGCACGGCTCTGCCTCCACTCCCATCACTCCCTACTGCAGGGGCTGGGATAATGCTTCCTACAAGTACCACTGGTGCTTCAGTCACGCCTTCGGCGGTGGCAGCAGCGGCCCCTGCCGCAGCTGCTCGAACAGGTGGTCGTAGGGCGATGACTCTGAGAGGTGCATTCGCTAAAGAGCGTACGTCGATGAGTTATTCCCTTTTATGCAGCTGTGGATCTCATGATTGCTTGCTAGTTCATGCCCTTATGTATGCATGTGGTGATGTTCCCGACCCTGCATCTGACACCGTCAACGTTATGGAAGAGATTCTGATAGAATACATGGAGCAATTGGTTCGTCTCAAGGAAATCGTCGAGGCGCCTTTGTGGGCTAATCTTCTTTTGCTTATCAATGCTCTCAGGCGATGGAAGCAATTCGTGGTCAACCCAAGTCAAGATTAACGGTTGATGGACTTCGACGTGCTCTGGGTCGTCCGGCTGACAAGAAGAAGCTAGGGCGTCTGAATGACCTCGTGTATCGTGATAATGTCATTGCCGCTGCTAGGCGCGGTTGGAAAGATCCTTATTGAGGTCCTCAGCCCAGCGTCAGGTATGTTTGGAAATACAACTGTGCTCACAATGGAGTCCTGATCCACCGCACAGCTATTCTTCCATTGCTTGATCACCAGTCCCTTCATTTGCCTCACCGTCATCATCTTCTCGATCCTGATTCCCTGGGTTTAGAGAACCTACACCAACTGGTCCAACCGCCTTGGCGTGCTTTTTTAGCCAGTCTTCGGACTCCCAAACTACCACGAGAGCGATTAGCAACGTGTAGCCACTCATTATGAGAACATAGCTTACTGGCTCGACCATAGGGAGTGTTCTCTAGCGCTCCTCGCTGAGGCTTTGCAAGATTGACGCGCAGTATGTTTCCCCTGGGGGAATGTCAGTATATGTTTAGATACGAGCAGACACGTCCCTGCTGTACCTCAGTTCGTTGTTGTCCATATTGTCAATGGCATCTTGCGCGTCTCCCGCCATAGCGAACGTGATAAAGGCAAATCCTCGGTGTCGATCGGCAGTGTCAGTAGAACCTATGCATATAAACGACGAGTAATTGGGTCAGAGCCACACCATATGATAGCATTGTTATGATATTCTTAGTCTGTACAGGATAACTCACCAGGCTTGTTATTCCCCTGCTGAGCAGGAGGAATCTGAACATCGATGATATCTCCGAATGTGCTGAAGGCCTCAATCAAGGCTGTCTGATCTAAATCATGGGAGAGCCCGCCAACGAAGACGGTTTTCTTATTCTTTGAGCCTTCCTCCATCTTTCAGCCAATGGACCAGAAAGCAGTCAGTGGAAGTCGATGTCAACAAACAACACCCCATATGGCACGCGAACCGTCCATGGTGTGTTCAATGTGAATGCTGTTGGCTTATTTCAGTCAGGCGACGACTGAGTTACTGGAAACTAACTTGAAGGGGATGTAACTACCGCCAGCAAGAGTCATGTGATTTGTACCGAATTTACTTCCAGCTCTTCATGCATATCAATTCGGACTCTGGAAGGAAGTACTGAGGTTTCCGTCACTCCGGAATGCTTCCGTAGCGGATTCCGTAGTGCTCCACCGTAGCTTCGCCGCCATGAGGTTACAATGGCGAATCTCCACATGGGTCCAGACCGAGTCATAGCCTAAAACTGGAATCTATATAGACTGAAGTGCCAGCCTGCCAAGATCAACACTACAGACTGAACTCTCGCCTTGATTATCATCATCATCTCAAGTTTCCATGGCTGCCGCTCCATTCGACCCCAAGGTAGGTATTCGAAAACTTTATTTTGGGTAATATCATATTCAGCCTTGGGTCAACTCCATGCCCTCAGAATATGGTGTTCAAGCGTCTGGGCTGGTCCGGTTTGCAGGTTTCAGTCATTTCTCTCGGTGGATGGCTTACATATGGTGGGATAATTTCCCTCTGGAATTTGTGCTTGACTGCTCAATCACATCATCCTCTTGGCAGGCGGTAATGTCAAGGGGGATGGCGTAAAGGAGGCTTTGAAGGTTGCCTTCGAGAATGGGATAAACTAGTGAGCCAAGCTCCTTGTGATTCATCCTGGCTTTCGATGATGGCTCAGTGCGACTATTATCCGCTAGCTTTGATACTGCAGAGTCTTATTCCGCAGGCGAGAGCGAGGTCGAAATGTCAGTTACCCCCGGGCGCTAATTTTTGGAGTCATTTCTGACACACTGAATATTAGGGGCAGAGCATTCAAAGAGCTTCAGATTCGACGATCGGACCTTGTCATCAGCACCAAGGTTCGTGCCAACTCACTGCATACTGACGTTGACATGAGCTAACCTTAGTGTCGGATTTGTCCACATGTAGGTTTTCTTCGGCGTCACTGGCCGTAAGGATCCTAATGCTAGGGGCCTATCGAGGAAGCATATTATAGAAGGCACCCTAGGTTCACTAGAGCGCCTTCAGATGGATTATGGTGGGTTCTCGTGCAAAACGAGCCGCCCCCCAAGTCCCTGATAACTGTACCCTGATAGTGGACATCGTCTTCGCTCACCGGCCCGACCCTAATGTCCCTATGCTCGAGGTCGTTCGAGGCTTCAACTGGCTCATTGAGCAAGGCAAAGCCTTATATTGGGGAACTAGTGAATGGAGTTCAGAGCAGATCGAGGAAGCTCATGGTGAGTTCATTTGCCCCGCGCATTTCCGTGTGTTAACACATCGCTCTACTTTCCAGTGGTTGCCGAGAAGTACCTTCTGCACGCACCGGTATGTCAACTTCCTGTGCGCGCCTGCTCCCAAGTCTCACCAGGGAGCCTCTATGTTATAGATCGCGGATCAATGCCAATATAGTGCCTTGAAGCGCCAGCGCATCGACAAGGACCTCGTGGTGAGTCTGAGTGTCACCGTTAAAGCCTGACAGCTCTACATTCCGGTGACCGTTCACACGTAACAGCCGGTTTTCGAGAAGTACAACTACGGTACCACAATTTGGAGCCCTCTAGCTGGTTCTCTCTTGACTGGTGGATATTTTCCGCTCTCGTTACCTCCGCCTCTCCCTCTAACCTAATGGTTACAGGAATATACAACGATGGAGTCATTCCTGCAGATTCACGGCTAGCCACTAATGCCGATGTCTACTTCAAAGGAGATCCCGATAAGTTGCAGAGCCCTCGCATGCAGGCAGCCCTCGCCAAAGTCAAACAGCTGACCGCCATTGCGGACGAGCTTGGTGTTACCACCGCCCAGCTTGCATTGGCATGGGCAGCCAAAAACCCTCATGTGAGCTGCCTATCGCCGATAGTTGGAGAGACTTACTGACAGCCATTGAATAGGTCTCTACAATGATCATTGGTGCTTCGAAGCCAGAACAAATTATTGAGAATATTGGCGCATTGGAGCTCGTGCCCAAAATTACGGACGAGCTTTGGAGCAGAATTGACACGATTTTTGCTCTGGAGTGAAAGATTAGAATGAGTAGAAGTAGATGGACTAGGATTGTCAAAGAAAAATTAGCTGTAAATAGAAGACCTCAATGGACATTATGAATACTATGATAGGCGACTTCCGTAGTTTGTCTTCAAGTTAGAACCATTGTAGGCGGACTCCGGGGTTTACTTATTTCAGGCTGCGATAATACGTGCAGAGTCCCATCAGTGAAGATTAGAGATAGATATCCGGTAGTTGTCACTCAGTTCAATACCCTCCATCTGATACGGCAATGGGGCAATCGGCGTTGATGTCAGCAAACAGACCCCCATATGGCACGCAAATCGTTCTCTGGCAGAGTGTCCAACCCAACCGTCGTTGTAGAGGTCCCCAAACATCAAATCGCTTCACCTCTTCTATCGGGATCGGAGAAATGGCTTGCTTCTTTTTAAGCGTGAAATGCAGCCTTCCACGAGACCTTCGACATCTCCCGTCGTGTACATAGCAATTGAGTCTGCAATGAATCGATAGATCGTCTTTCTCGAGATCGGGTCCAGTATAAGTTCGGTTGCGATTCTTTGCCGCGTTGCCGCTTAATTGCTGTGAAGATCAGGCTTCACGTGGAGCCAGACCGAGCCATGCTGGGGAATCGAATTACACACATATATATAGCCTGATGTGTCAGCCGGCGAAGATTGGCACAACTACACTCCCGATATCGTCACCCCTCCAGTGTCTCAAACAACCATGGCCGCCGCACCTTATGACCCCAAGGTAAGCCTCTTGAGGCTTCATCCTACAATAGTATTCTACTCATGCATGAATCTGCCTCGCTGCATGCCACTAGAATATGGTTTTCAAGCGTCTCGGCCCTTCTGGCTTGCAAGTCCCCATTATTTCTCTCGGAGGCTGGCTTACTTATGGTGAGAGGCTCTATGCCGTGCATGACTGTCTATCCATTGAAGCTGTTCTCTCCATAGGCGGAAAGGTCAAGGGTGATATCGTGAAGGAGACCTTGAAGGTTGCGTTTGAGAATGGAATAAACTAGTAAGTCGACCTCTTATCATCGATGCGCTATACCAGGGCTAACCTACCGCGTCTATTATCTGCTAGCTTCGATACTGCAGAGGCTTACTCTGGGGGCGAGAGTGAAATCGAGATGTTAGTCCCTCATAGCGTCTCACTCCTTCGGTATTGTTTCCGATATAGTTATTTTCAGGGGTCGAGCCCTCAAGGAGCTTGAGATTCGCCGGTCCGATCTCGTCATTAGCACCAAGGTTGTTCTTGTTCGATCATCTGTTGACCATACGACCGTCTGAACCAGACCAATTCCGCTCATAGGTCTATTTCGGTGTCGCTGGTCGCAAGGACCCTAATGCGAGAGGCCTGTCGAGGAAGCACATTATTGAGGGTACTCTAGGCTCGCTGGAACGCCTGCAGATGGACTATGGTAAGATCTTGTGAACCATGGACCGCTATACAAGCTCCTAACATATGAGGGTTTGCAGTGGACATTATTTTTGCTCACCGTGCTGACCCTGATGTTCCGATGCTTGAGATTGTGCGGGCCTTCAACTGGCTCATTGAGCAAGGCAAAGCGTTCTATTGGGCAACGAGTGAATGGAGCTCTGAACAGATTGAGGAAGCGCATGGTGACCATTCTCATAACACGCGTTATCCTCCCCAGCTAATGGCTCCTTCATCCCTTAGTGATCGCTGAGAAGTACAACTTGCATGCGCCTGTGCGTGACCCCATCCAGCGTGCTGTAGACCAAGTATCAATGACTCGACTGCGTTGCAATAGATTGCGGATCAGTGCCAATATAGTGCCCTGAAGCGTGAGCGTATCGACAAGGACCTGGTGGTGAGTATGAATGTTACCACTCAGCCTTGACAGTAATTGCGTTAACATACAATCTCGTCGCTCGTAGCCTGTCCTCGAAAAATACAAGTACGGCACGACGATTTGGAGCCCTCTGGCTGGCTCACTCTTGACCGGTAAGTGAATTCAATATTATTCCGTGCCGCAACCTCTCACTATGCCTCGATAGGCAAATACAACGACGGAGTCATTCCTCCAGACTCGCGTTTCGCTTCTAATGCTGGGATTTACTTCAAAGGAGATCCCGACAAGCTGCAGAGTGAACGCATGCAAACATCGATTGCCAAGGTCAAGCAGTTAACCGCTATTGCGACCGAGCTTGGTGCCACAACTGCCCAGCTTGCACTTGCGTGGACTGCTAAGAATCCTCACGTGAGCTATTGATTACCATACGCTCAGAAACCCACATTGACTTATATTATGCAGGTCTCTACAATGATTATTGGCGCTTCAAAGCCAGAACAGGTCATCGAAAATCTAGGTGCTCTGGACCTTGTCCCCAAGATTACAGAGGAGCTCTGGAGCAAGATTGATACAATCTTTGCTATGGCATGAACAGATACAAGTAGTAGAGGTTTGTGGACTAAGATTGTAAAATAGTAAAAATACAAAGCTCAGATGGACATCATGAATCATCCTGTGGTGGAGGTTCCTCCAATCTGCGTCGTTTTCGCTCCAGGTACCTATCGCGTGCACTCTGAACATCGCTCGCATCATTCTTCCTCTTCACTGTCCGTTCTCGCTCTTCTTCCTCCCTCCTCTCTCGCTCTGTGCGCACTCGCACTTCTTCCTCAGCGAGTTGTTCTTGCAACAGGGCGTTCTGTCGCGCGCGAATCTCTGCCTTGGTGGCAGCAGTTCCAGCAGCACGATGCGTTTCCACAGGCTCGGCCTTTGCCTTCCCCGCAGTACGAGATGTCGTGATGCCACCTATTCGGCGCGTATTCACCCCACCAAGGTTTAGCCCCGCACTCAAGAGGTCTCGGTGATCAACGATCTGGTTGTCGTCGTTCAGCTCGACGTCCTTGCCATCTTCGCGCGCTATGGCTGCGAGCATGGCATCGGAGAGTGCAGCTTGCTTGAGGGGTTTTTGGATGCGCAGATTTTGGGGTTCTGCATCTGGAAGTGTGGGGCCTTTGACGGTTGTAGCGGCCATGGTAGCAGCGTGCTCTATTTCCGATTGTTGAAGCAATTCACGGTAGAAGTGCGACATCCCTGAGGTTTTCTTTGCCCTCTCAGCAGCTATAACATTGGATGAGTAAATAGGGAGGACCCGAAAAAGGAAGTACAGTATGATGCTTACCTTCACGTAGCTTTTCCTCTTCCTCGGCCCGTCGTATTTCGGCCATTTGATCCTTATACGCTTGAGTAACGAACTTCTCTTTGTCTGCAAATTCGTCGCCCTCAGCTTCTCGTTCTCTTTGAATGAGCTTCTCCTCAGCGCGGACGTAGTCCAACTTCCGCGTCGCAGCAGAGGTCAGAAGGTTGCCAATATATTTGGGCTACGATAAACGGAATCCATTAGAACTCTAGTGCACCTTTAGAAATAGATGGCATCAGACTCACTTTACGCGCTTCCGGGTCTTCCTCCTTAGCTTGCTTAACCCGGGCCTGAGCTTCCTTCATTTGGTCGTATACTTCATCGTATTCGAAGACAGTAGGATCAAGTTCCTTGGCTTGCTGAAGCTTTTGCTTCTGAGTTCGAGAGAGGGAGCCACCGAATGTCGAAGTGGAGACGTTCTGAGCAGCGAGACGACGGTTAACATCTAGAGATTTAGATGAGGAAGCAGTGGGGGCTGCGTCAAGCGTGTCGTCATCACCACCAAATGCAGATGGTTTCTTTAGTGAAGCAGAGCTTGATGCAAGAGATGAAGAGCCAGCTTTCTTTGGGGCATTTAGAGAAAACGACAACTTCATGTTGCCGAAGGCGTTGAGCAACTGAGTGAGTTGGTTTGGATGGTCGTCGGCCACAACTAGGCCAAACACTCCGATCCTCTCCCTCTGAGCCGATAGACTTTTTCACTGATCCATAAAAGAGAAAATATCAGAATGGGATATACGCTCTGTGTTCTGGGTGCGCCATTTAGCATCAGTCAGATGCCTTCATTCTTTCGGCCAACCTTCGTCCCATTTTGCCGTGCTCATCTTCAGGATGCGGGACGATGGGTATCGCAATCATCTCTGGCATGATCAGTAGTCTGGAAGCTCGTCCAATCAATGGAAACGTGAACAAGCCTGCTCAATCGGGAACTTCTACTCCACTCCCCTCCTACATGCTTTACGCCTCGGATGACACGCTCCCTTCTCGCTTCATTGCGACTGTAAGACGTCCAGAGAGCGCGAAGAAGCTCAAAAAGCTCTTCGATGCTGACTTCATGGATAGGGGAAGTGAGCTCATTGAAGTCACATTTGGAGCAAATATCGCTGCTGCCAAAGAGTGCGACGTCCTTCTACTTTGGTGTGTGGATCGTATTGGCGACTATGTCTTGTGATGAGACATCCTCCCAATTAATGGAAACAACTTATTATGCCTTAGCTGCAAGCCCCAGTTAGCAGCCCAAATCCTGTCTGAAGAGGGAATGCAAGATGCCCTGAAGAACAAGCTGGTCATTAGTATTATGGCGGGTGTCACGATTTCGCAGATGGAATCTTGGCTCGATCCATCTACCCGAATTGTTCGTGCAATGCCAAATACCCCTTCTAAGGTGGGTGCTATTTTCTTTCCACTTCTCCGTTGTTCTTCGGATATAATCGGACTCACGTGTACTATGTCGCTTCCCAAGATTCGTGAGGGAATGACCGTCGTTACTCCGATCACAAAAGACCAGCCACTAGACCGGGAAATTCTGCTCGCTATTTTCTCGTCGATCGGTCGATGCCGTTTCCTTGAGGAAAAGCACTTCGATGCCTGCACAGCGCTCTGCGGGTCGGGACCTGCATTTGTCTGCGTTGTATTGGAAGCACTGGCCGATGGAGGTGTCATGATGGGTATGCCAAGAGCAGAGGCACTAGAACTCGCTGCTCAAAGTATGCTGTCGTCCTTTCGTTCCTCCTCGTGTCATTGCTCACTAATAGACTCCCTCAATAGTGATGCAGGGGACTGCAAGGATGGTGCTTCAGACCGGGACGCATCCTGCAGCTATCAAAGACTCTGTGACAAGTGCGTATAATTTCCCGTTTGACTCGGCCTATCTCTTACTTCCGTATTCGTTTGGTTACATTAATCAACGAACAGCACCTGGAGGATGCACCATTGCTGGATTACTTTCACTGGAGGACAATCGTGTGAGATCAACGATTGCTCGCGCAGTCCAGGTCGCTACCGTGAAGGCGCATGATTTGGGGCAGCCTACGGGAGAAAAGTAGTACTGATGCTGATATAAACTGTATGATAATGTAGTGGTACTATATAAGTGTCGATTCATCACCCATCAATGTCCAGCGTCCTAGCAGTGCTCGCACGTTGCTCTCTCCTTGGTGACTCGAACACCGTCGGTTTTAGAATCAGTATTAATGCTGAGAGTAGATGCTTAAGTCCTCTTGAAAGGATTCACGCGGGCTTCCCTGAGTGACAGTCCTGATGTTTTGGCCGAGGTCATATCTCGGTACCGCGTGGCCAAATTCCTATATAACCTGGCCATGCTACGTCTCGTTCTCTATCTCCCCCCTACCCGTTTAAGAGGATGAAGTTTGACCTAGCATTCGGACCAGCATTACGCATACTTGATCTCCTCAAATTGGGGTTTCGACCATTCTTCGGAGCCCTTTTCGCCAACCCCTCCCTACTGTTGAAGCCGGGTCGCGTAGCTGATTTATTCTTTTCCACGCTGTGGCGACCCTTGGGGGATGGAATCGATCAAAACACCGCGTCCATAAAAGCCGCCCTTATCACTCCTTATGCTTCAGGGGTCGTGCTTGATTGTGGGGCAGGTGAGTGCAAGGGATTACTGCTGGAGGGATCATCGACCACCCCTTGACCGGCGACTCTATTCAGGCCACGGGCATGTCATCAAATACCTCGACAAATCCAAAGTCAAGGTTTACGTCGCTCTCGAGCCAAACGTCGCCATGCACGACCTTTTGCGCGTCGCTGCGGCGAAGGAGGGTTATACGGAATCCGAGGGATCACTGCTCATACTTGCATTAGGCGCCGAGGACCTCGTTAATATCGGCGCGCAACTCAAAGCACACGATATTGAAGCATTTGATACCATCATTTCTGTCCTGTCGTTCTGTAGCGTCCCCAACGCAAAGACCTCAGTCCCCGCCCTCATACAAACGTATCTCAAACCAGGCGGCGAGCTCCTATTCTTTGAGCATGTACGCTCTCAGCGTCAGGATGTGCAGTGGTACCAAGATGCTTGGGTCCCGGTGTGGCGGTTATTTATTGGAGGTTGCGTCGTGGGCCAACCGACGGATGATTGGATTGATTCAATGGATTGTTGGGCTGTGAAGGACAGAAAGGGAATAGATAGCCCAGAGGAAGAAGAGAGCCTTTTCCCGCATAGGATTGGCCATTATGTTAAAGGATAAGGGTGATATGTGTAGCATACTTGTATATTCGTGTATGATGCAGTGTCTCGGCGTTCTCGCTCGCGCTTGTTGAGTGTGCAGTTTGACATGTGTCACGGTTACTCAACAATAACATGAATGGGAGGGAAACGAGAGGTGATAACGGCTGTATACTTTATGGGGTCAGGGGCTTCAAGCCATTTGTGGTAACGGGGCGCGTACCGAAGCTCGCTTGGCGAAGAAAACAACGAAGG
>WIDE01000049.1:13438-101515 GCA_015039315.1 Clavulina sp. PMI_390
TATTCTCCCGCCACCAATTCCATTCATCTCATCACAGGGATCAGCTTGTCGTTGTTCCAAAGATTCATGACGAGGCAGTCCCCAAACACGACGGCGATATTGCCATGGGAAGTCATTTCTCTCATTCTTGAGCAGTGCGATCCAAAGTCCCTAAAGGCGACAACCCTAACTTCGAGACCAATGAAATTCGAAGCAGATCGGTTTTTATGGAGGAGACTCCAACTCTGGCATGACGACTGGCCAGGAACTTTCCCTCCATTCCTTCACTCCGAGAGGGCTCTCCATGTGAAGGAGATTATCATTACGCTCCTCGGTGATCCGCCTGATGGCGGCCTCATAGCGGCCTTCCAATTTCGTAAAACGATGGAACACATGGTCAACGTGGCCCGTAACCTCGAGTCGCTCTCGGTATTCGTTGAGGTTGATCACCCGAACTCTTCCACACCAGCGATCTCGAAATTCGGATCTGGTGTTCTGAATGACCTCATCGACCACCCTTGTCCAAAACTCCTTGCGCTTGAGCTTCAAGTCATCGGGCCTGGTGGAATGCTCCTACACCCTCGTGATATGGAGGTGCTTTACAACAACCACCCACTGCTTGAGAGTCTGACTCTCAATATCCCGCTATCGGAAAATGTCATCAATCAAACGTTGGTCACTCCCGGCTTTCCCCACCTGAAAGAGCTGGAGGTGTCAAATCTAGCCCAATTTCACCTAGGCAAGGGATGCCGCCTGAAGCGCATCAAACTTAAACTCCAAGCATTCATGGTGGCCACTGAGATGATGTTCGCTGAGGTTGAGACATTCTCGCAATCACTGGTGGGCTTTAGCCTCCACTGGGAGGTTGACTCATTCAGCAATTCCCCACTCAGATTCGACAAATTAATTAACAGAGCATTTGGCATAAGTCTTCCAATGCTCGAGGTCCTTTCTTTTCGCTGCTCAATTTCTGGTTTCGATCTCAATGGGTATTTCAATATCGATAAGGAGGCAGAGGGCATCCTTTGTGCTGCGCTCCTCAAAGTCAGGCAATTTGGGCTTCGGCCACGGTTGCGTTCGCTCAAATTTGCGCAATTCTCGGTCGAAAATATAGAGCTTTCCACTCAAGCACTGTTTCGAGACGCACCAACAAGCCTGAAATACATTGAAGTGCTATTCCCACCAAAGTGGGCCAGTTCCACAAGTCCGGTCAAACTCGGAGAACGGCATATGGTCAATAAGAGGATTGGTGAAGCTGGGTGTCCGATCTTCCTTCATACCCTGATCCCCAGTGGAGATGGGCAGGTGAGGGATCCTATCGTATAAATAGTTCGCGACCTCTGACAGGACTTTGGGCAGGATCCGGCCATTTACATTGCTAGGCGGCAGACGATCACACATGAGTGACAAAACCACATCGTGGAACATCTCCCAGCGTCCTGAAGCTTGATCCCCTCCAAGTTTTGGATTGTTCCGCCCCTGCTGAATGTTTGTGTTTCCACGTTCAAATCCGTCCTTCAACGTCCACTGGGCAACATGCCATCTCCCCAGTCCAATCCGGCCGATCATTACGCTTCACGGAGATGAAGAGGATGGTTGGCTGGTTGAACCAACTATTGTTGTTCGTTGCTCAAGCTTCATCACCCAGCATCAGTCCGAAACTACTTCTTGAGAAAGCCAGATATTGAAACTTTGCTAGTGCATCGCTTCGATAATTTTTATATGCATATACTGCGACAATATCAATGATCTTTACTTCATCCCCAGACCCCCGGGTCTAGACAGCGTGCGTACCTCCTAATAACAAACGGCATCGTGCACAGTTGACGTTTGTGCCAAGTGTGTCAAAACCAGCTCAACAGAACGACGCAGATTAAACATTTATCATGCAATGCATTCATTTCCACAACTTTACATAGCCCTGAATGTATTCCGGCTCCCACTGCGTACGTTTGTTCTCCTCTTTGTGCGCCCCTTCCTCCCATCGCCTTCATCGCCATCTTCTCCAACAGCATCACCTCTTCCTCCTCTCCCACTACCACCTCTCTCCATCCCAGCACCAAACCTCTCAACTTTCCCTCCACCGTTTCCTGAGCTCCCATTTTTCTCCTTCCGCCTCGCAAGCTGATCAATTCCACGACCGTCATCGAATATTGAGTCATCTCCTGCTCCTCCATTTTGTGAAGGAACCCAAGAGACCTCGACGCCGCCTCCAGGAAGGTACATAGCGTGGTCGCTGGACTTTCCCTTTGCCGACACGGACCCTGATGCCGATGCTGAGGAACCGGCTGATCGAGGCACACGCTCGCCGAATGCTGCCTCTTTGTCACGGGCGGAGCCTCTCCCAGAAGAGGACGAGAGCGCGTTGGAAGGGCGAGCAGGCGCGAGTTTGGGTTGTTGGCGGACAACCGGGGATTTGGTGCTGGTGAATGATTGTGGTTGGGATTTTTGGTTGGAGGAGTGTTTAACAGCTGAGAGAAAGGATGAAGAGATGGGGGCGGAGTCCAATTCGCCATCGGGTTGTCGGGCTCGCGGGTTGTAGCTAATGAGCTCTGGATTGATTTAGAGTTTCGCAAGGAGGAACAATGGTCAGTTCAGCTAACGTAGCGAGCACAAAGCGGAAGCTTCCTACCTCCTTCATCGCTACTGTCCCCACCATCATCGTCGTCACCGCTCTCCGGGCTGCTCTCACCAAGGCCATCAGATGACGGCCGATCACTCTCTTCCTCCTCTTCTTCTACAGCAGTCTTCCGCTTGCCCTGTGAGGGAGTTCAAAACCCATCAGAATGTGTAGATAAGGAAATCGAGTATCACAAGTACTCACCAAGCTTGAGCTCGCGCCGATCGTACCCGACGCTCGCCCAACACCGACGGAAGCAGGGTTGAGCAAGGCATACTCGCGACTGGATTCGTCTACCTGGAACGCCGAGTTCTCGAACAGAGCCTTGAACCGGTCGTCTGTCAGAATAGACTTCTTCTCTGACTGCTTCGGCGCAGGCTTGTCCTCTCCATCACCATCGACCTCCATCGCATCCTCTTCTCCAGCACCCGCTTCTGTTGTTGCCGCGGCTTTCCGCGCCGCGCGTTTCGCCTCTTTTCTCCTCTCCCTCTCTTCCTCCCTCAACACCTTCTCAGCCAGCGCGCGGTTAACCTTGGGCAGACCGTCCTTCCCTCCTGCTCCCTTGGCCGCGCGGATTCGAGAGTCAGCAAGCTTGGCCATCTTGTCTGATATAACGCGCTCGCGAGCCTCGGCGTATGCATGTGGGTTGGCGATGACGCGTGCGGCGTCGTATAGCTTGAGAGCCATGAAGTATCCATGCATATAGGGTTTAAGAGCGGGTGTGCCAACGAGATGGGATAGCCCAAGTCTGCATTCGTATTATGAGATCAGTTTGCTTCGTCAGCGATGCAAGACAGTATCAATGGATGGGATAACACGTACGAGTCCACTTCAGCCCGATCCACAAACTTGAAGTCATCATACACGTTCCGCACGTTATCACCCTCCATCTCCTCGGTGATATTGTCGAGGAACGTGCACCACCGAGGTGCAGGGCCCAATTGAGGGATGTAGTACGAGGTCATTTGGATGCCCTCATTCGCGGTCATGAGCATCCCTGTCCCAGGCAGGTGGTGAACAGAGTTGACGTCGGTTGCAGGGGTAATGGAGGCGAAATTTGACTGGGGCTGTGTTGAGCGAGGAAGTTGTGTATGAGAATTGAGAAATGGTGGAGTAGGATTTGAAGAGTCGAGTAAAGAAGAGGATAATGTCAGCGACTATACTCAGTGCATGATGGAAAGTAGATGAGGCGAAGACATCCATCGGTGGAGGACAGGCGAAGTTCATATAAAGAGAGAGTGCTACACATGCCTCGTTACGATTCCACACTTTGATGACTTTGCGATCCGCGCTCACTACTAACCCACCATCACCTGCCATCTTCGCGCCACTACCCTCGACCCACCCCACATGTTTGATAGGAAGGCCATAGCCCTGGTCTTTCGTTGCGTATGACCTTGGTGAACGCAAATCATACAGGAGTGTGTGACCTGTTGACGTCCCGACAGCTAATGATAGCCCGTCTGAACGAGAAGCAAGTGCCGTGACAGCGGGAGAAGACGAGGCGGAGGTGAGAGCGGAAGGCATGGATGTGGCAAGGGATGAGGCGCCTGAGAGTGAGGTCCACGGCATCGATAAAGAGGCGAGTCGTGATCGACTCCGAGGATCCCAGAACTCGACCGTCCCTCCTCCTCCCGACGAGTCCGAGCCTTCGGTTCCAAATGCCCATAGCTGATGAGCAGGATTGACATCAATGCAGTTCACAGCGCCGACTCGGTCTTCTGATCCACCATTGTTAAGTTCCAGAGGGCTGAGGAAGCGGCCTTGGTCGAGGTTGAGCCTGTAGACGTCTGAGCCCGACGCACCAACGAGTGCATCGCAGGAGGGGTATGAGTAGGCGAGACAGCGCCCGAATTTGGGTATGCGGGTTCGGTGGTGCAGGCCGCCTTGAGTGTGTAGCTCGAGGGTCCGATCGGCTTGGAGGTGCATGGTTTTGGTCCAGTCATCCGAGAGGATCTGGATTCGAGGAAGGATAAGAACAAGTACGAGGATATTAGGGTGCATATAGATACATTACATAGCAATTTCAGTGAAATCTTCTGGACTAGGGAGAATGAATCAAGGACGTACGACGAAATCAACATTCTCGCAATCTGCGTGCCTCTCAAACTTTAGTGTGAGCTCATCCAGATCAAACACTCTCATCTGCGGTTTGTATACCCCAGTAGCAATAGCATGATGTCCATCACGTGTGGTTCGTATCCTGATGCTGGCTTCGGGGAACTCAAAGTGTTGAATGAGGTCGATCTTGCCCTCGATCTGTTCTTTGACAACCGCACGCTTGCCCTTGCCGCCCTTGGCAGCGCGTTTTCGAGTGAGCCAATCTGGGAGAGCAGAAGAAGAGCCAGAAGGTGCCCCGTTGACTGTGTAGACTTTGACGAGCTCTGCAGGCTGAGCAGCGGCAGAGGTGATGCCGACCATCGCACCAATGTAATGCGGAAAAGAGAGAAGCAATCAAAGAGCACCTCTGCAGTACAGCCAGGCCCGATCGAGCGTAGTGATGCTAGTACGAAACCCTTCGCTCTTAGGGAAAAAAAAGCAAGCAGCCAGACTCAAAGCGATGTGCCACCGAACACAAAAAGTTTGAGTTTTCGTTTGCTGACATAATCGCATTGAATTTATTCTTTCTCTTCCTCTCGCTTCCGACTCCTGGTCGTCCCATTCTCGTCTTCACCCTCCGCCTCCCTTC
Organism: Clavulina sp. PMI_390; assembly: GCA_015039315.1. NCBI lineage: Eukaryota > Fungi > Basidiomycota > Agaricomycetes > Cantharellales > Hydnaceae > Clavulina > Clavulina sp. PMI_390. Next base: position 18,727 of record WIDE01000049.1, read on the forward strand.
TTCCTCCTCTTTTCGCCAACGACCACGGCAGTAGAGACGACGGCAGTGACGACAATGAGCGTAAAATCCTCAGCCACGGCACCCGCTGCCACCACCGTGAAAACCCGACTGCGTATATTTGCGGCCGCAGACGTCGCCAAGCATACGACGAAACGCGACTGCTGGGTCATCCGGGACGGCAAGGTGTACGACGTCTCGCCCTTTGTGGATGACCATCCTGGTGGAGATGACCTCATTATGGCATGGGCTGGCAAGGATATTGGTGCCATCATGGCTGATCGGAGCGAGCATGAGCATTCGGACAGCGCATATGCCATGTTGAGCGAATATCTCGTCGGCAAGATTGGCGCAGCAGCAACGATCGTCGACGAAAGTTAGTCCTTTGATTATTTAGATTCTCCACCCTCTACTTGCTTGCATGCTGACAATTTCTTGGAAATTTTCGTATAATAGACTGGGAGGCAACGGATGATTTCCATCCCGAGGAGACCCTGCCCGAGGAGGACTTTGCGCAGTGCGAGTTCCTCGACTTGAGCAAGCCCCTCCTGCGCCAGGTCTGGGAAAGCAACTGGAGCAAAGAGTTCTATCTGCAGCAGGTGCATCAGCCCCGACATGTCACCAAGACTGCGAGGCTGTTCGGGCCCAACGTTCTCGAGGTGAGTGAGCTGACCAAACCAAACCCCGTCAGCACTCATGACAAACCCCGGACTATTCACTTACCCCAACCTTCCTTCCTAAATCACTAGATGCTCACTCGCACAGAGTGGTACGTTGTCCCGCTCGTTTGGGCACCCATCTTCTCCTTCCTCTACCTCCGCTCGACCCTGCAATTCGCCGGCCTCGCCCCACCAACGGCACTGCAACACTTCCACGAGCATCTCCCATTCTCCGTCGCCCCGCTCCTGTCATCGTTCAACTCCACATCAGCGCCGATAGCAATATCGTCGGCTGCCCCTTATGCCCTCTCGTCGATCCCGGCATCAGCATTCCTCAAGAGCGGGGCATGCTTCTTCCTCGGCAATGTCATTTGGACGATCCTTGAGTATACACTCCATCGCTTCTTGTTCCACATCGATGCTTGGCTACCGGACACTCCCTTCTTCCTGATGCTGCATTTCTTGCTGCACGGTATCCACCACTACCTCCCTATGGATGGGTAAGTCTCGTTCCTTTCTCCTTTTTCAATCGTGCCGTCCAGATTCCTCTATGAGAAGCTCCCTATCCACCCTCCGTGAAAAGATCAGATGACTGACTATGCGACACATTCCATGTCCTACAGGTTACGACTAGTTATGCCACCAATTCTTTTCTTCTCGCTCCAGCTCCCCTTCACCCAACTAGCGCACGTCATCTTCCCAACTGCCGTCGCTAACGGGATCATCAGCGGAGCGTTCGCATTCTGTACGTCCTGTCCCTTCATACACCAGTCCCCAGCACCCCACACTCATCATCATCTCCACTATAATAGACGTCCTGTACGACTGCATGCACTATGCGCTGCACCACACGAAGCTCCCCGAGTATGTCCGTCAACAAAAGAAGTACCATCTTGCGCACCACTACAAGAACTTTGAGCTTGGGTATGGCGTCACGAGCAAGTTTTGGGACTGGGTATTCGGGACGATGCTTGTCGTCTAGGATCGCCACCCCTTTTATTTGCCTATATACCTCGTTCTCATCCAGCTATTCGTCCTCCCCACTCAAGTCATTTATGTACCCTATCCATGCATGGTGCCGGTTGTTATTTGGACTTCTTTTGCTAGCTCGTTCCTTAGACTAGTACTCTCCGTTCGTTGTTTTGTCCGATCTCTGCTAGTACTAGCAGTTATGTTGACCTGGTCAATTCTGGCGATCTCCTCAACTCGATCAGACCTAATACCATCCCCTTCTCTTCCACAATCTCAACGAGCTGGGCACACCTCGATTGGTATACACAGGATGATATTAACGGCGAACGCGCCTTGAAGGAGGTGGATAATACAATAACATTGACAAGAAAACCACAAAGTGGCATACATAGGTGAGGCGAGACTCAACGACGCAGTCGTGAACCAGCCCAATATTTGGGGATTGAGGGATACAGTTACTGCCAGATGGTCACATTCTTGATGACCCAGTAGGCGTCTAGAGGAAAGACATTAAGATAGATGAGGACGGGACCGCAAGGTGAGAGAAAGGAAAGCGTACCGTCGTAGTTGCGCGGGTTAGCGACCATGTCCGTGCATGCTCCAGGGCAACCATTACCCGTGTACGCATCCGTGGCCCATCCACCACACAGCGTCGTGTCGAACTATGATATTTTGATACGCCAAATAGGTTAGCTTGAATCTCGAGCGCACAGCGATGGAAGAGGTTTAGACTTACGACGATGCTTTGGGAGGTGATGAGCGAGGTGGTGGGGCAGGACGAGTCGCTGGGGAGCATCCCCGTAGGCAGACCCCATCCGTCAGGCTTGGGTGCGTGGCCTGCCTTGACGTCCTGCGGGACGGCGTTCCTTGGCCATTGCCCTGCGGAGAAAGAAATCCAAGTATTGATATCAGAACCGGAGGAACAAGGGAGATGATAGACGTTACTCACAAACTTTGGCTCCAGCGCTATTCAAGAGGAGAGCAAAGACACCTCCACCAGCAGCATTGAACGGATCGCCGTACATGGCCTGCGCAGGGTCATTCGACGTGAAGAATCCACACCCTGCATCTGCTGTGGCGTTTGATGCGCAGAGGGGGTCGCCACGGCCTGGGGAGGTAACCCAGTTGGAGGGGACGTTGGTCGTGTTGCAGGCTGAGGGGTAGCCGGTATGGAAGGTTACTTGGTTGTTCGTGCTGTAAAAATTTGATAGCGTTAACGCAGATGAGTATCATGTAGATCACGAAAGAGACGATCCGGTGGGATCGATACTTACATATTGTTGACGCCCTGTTTACATTATGAGTGACCATCGGCATGGCTGGCGGTATGATTCAGAGGAAAAAGCTTACCTCGATGATGTCGATCTCTCCCTGATTAGGCCAATTTGGCCCCACGGTCCACAGCGTATAATATGTTTGTACCTTTCCTTTTTAGGAAGGAGCTAAGCGCGGGGAATGGAGGAGTTTTGCACTTGCGTAATTCATGTTCGTCAGCGTTCTCCTTGTGCAGAATCGCCCACTATCGAGCAATGGACAACTTCTCGACTGAGCTGCCCTGGACGTCGCATCTGTATTGTCCCAAGCTCGCACTTTCTCTCTAGGCTCGCCGCCGAGGTTTGAACCAGTAGGTAGGAGTACGAGAGACAGGGCCGGACATTGTTGCTGGGAGGAATTCGAGGGTCGTGGGCCGTGACTGTAGCGTGGAGTCACACACCGCTTTTGGGCTGACGGACTCGGCTCTGTCTTTCAACATTCACTCTCGGGATGTATCTCCTAGTTGCTTCTCCGTCTCCGTCCTACGCATTCCTTCTCCGTGGCCGCCCATCTGTTTCCCATTCCCTCAAGGAACGGTCATCCACGCGTCATTGCCGTCGTTGGACCAATCCTAATATTGATGGGGCTCAGCTTTGGCTAAGTCGCACTTTCTCGTCCTTGTCTGCTGCATCTTTTCGGCTAGTACGAGCCTCATTGTGCATCTTGATGGATTCAACCGCGCATACAACGTGAAGAAACGGTACGCTGCTCCCATCCCTCCGCTCGCTGCAGAAACTCTGATTGTCACAGCATTGCTAGATAATATCTCAGGGCAAGGAGTGGGAGACAGGTACCATACAACTCTTTCGACACCCTCAGAGATGAACTTGTGGTTTTCGATCAACGCGCGAACATGTCGTGTCCAATGTCCTTCCACATTCGAGCACCGACAGCTCCAATGCGACAACAACTGCTGGATCACCATGGAGGAAGTTCCGGTGAGCCTAGATCCCCTGGGAAACTCCAACCGCAGAAATCAACTCAGATGACAAGCCCCACGACACCCGCACGAATATAGATGCCCCCTCAAGTAAATAGCCTTTCCATGTCCTCGAGCGGCAGCTGTATAAGTAGTTATTTGCCACCGAACCTATGTAAAGCGCCTCGCGTTGGGGGCCGAGCGCAAACAGCGCCGGTCCATTATTACAGTCCTTCTCGCTGCACTGCTCCGTGGCTGGCTACGTGAACGAGACTTTTCCACATTCTTATTCATTTCTCCCGTTCTCTCTGTACTGCACGCGATTACACTCGTTCATACATCTTTCTCCAATGCTAAGTAACAACATCTCAACAAATGTGGTGAGTGCTGCGACCTCCTGTTTCCTTTGAGGCAATGATGACGTCGCTGTGCTGGTTGATCGAGGCACCAACCCGCCATCACGTCCACCGACTCACACCGTGGCGATTACATTTTAGAAAAAAAAAATCAGTATTTTGCATGTTGGTATACTCTCGTCCTGCTCTCAGCAACAGCCACCCTCTGCGACATTCTGTGTTTGACCTCGATACCTCCACTTGCCTTATTTGGGCATACGTCTAGGGTTGCCTCCACGGGTATGGCCTGCCCTTTCTTATTTCGCAATTTTGGCATCGTTCATGCCGTTATTCTCCTATCATATCCCCTGGCTTCCGTCCACCGTGCGGCTTTGTTCTCTTTCTCACTTGAACCGAGTGATCCGCCATGGCGTGCACCATAGTTCTCGCTCATCCCCCACGTCCGCATTCGCTGGACCCGCCAATGGGCCGCCCACGCTGCCACAACCAACCACCGCTCGGGCTTCCGAGCAGCCAACTCCATCCCTCCGTCCACCAAACCCTCCCATCGCCTGTGCTCCCTACGGCCCAAGATACTAGCGAGAGTCCTCCAATGCCGAACCGGCCATGCCTTCATTGGCAGCTACTACGACTACTTCAACATCCCCGAGCCCACCCAGTGCCCATGCGGCGCCTTCCAGACCCGCAACCACATCCTGCTCAACTGCCCCCGCTTCGACGACTTCCGTCCTATCCTAAAGGACAAAAAAGGACGAATCGACCTAGAAGACCTGCTCGGCACCTCAAAAGGGTGCAAGCGCCTCATTCGCTTCATCAAAATCACGCGTGCCTTCGACAAGACGGCGAGAACGTAAATCCATACTATATGCCCATGCCCCTCCCCTATACCTTCCCCCTACTATAACTTAACCCGCATACCACTCAAAGCACACCAGACCAGACGGCTCAGACTAGTCATATATAGACCCGATAGCGGTTAGCCTACAACCCATGTAATAAACACTGTAGTATAGCTCCCGCCCTAGGCGCCAAGGTTGGCAGCCCGACGCGGTAAAACCGATTCTCTCTCTCTCTCGCTCATCCCCCACGCCGAGTTTGAGTTACTTTCGTGTCGCTCCCGCAGGCCATCTAATAGTGGTCGCACTTGTACAGCTTGGGAACTCTTCCGCCTTTCCTTAACCAATGCCGGAAAATCCGCTAAGTCGCACTTTCTTGCTCCACGCCTACTCGCATTCCTGATATATGCGCACCTTTTGTCTCTCTCTCCAGCATCCGCGTATTTGCTCCGTTCTGCGTCCTTCTCCTTCCTTGGTCGTGTGGGGATACAGATCACTCGCCTACTTGGTGACTCTTGCCCGGTCGGGAGAGCCGTGTTGCGGGCCTGGACCCGAAAGAGCCGGGGTGGTGGAGGGAAGACACTGCCAAGCACTTGCAGCAAACAGCATGACTGAGACGACGGTCCTGTGCCTCAACGACCTCCAACATGAAGAAGGATCGAATTACATTTCCATTCATACTTATCCGTATCTAGTGAACCATATATGTGGACCAAGAAGGGGATGATTGTGGAGCGAGAGGATGATTTGGGAGCCCAAGACAATTGCTAATAATACAGTAATGGCATTGATCGAGACGGTCAATGAGTTTTCGATCCCAAGGGAAAAAAAGGGAAACTTCTGCTATGAGGCACGGAAAGAACAAACAGTGGGTGATGAGTATAGGTGCAGGCAGTCTGACACGGCGATCTAACGCAAATGGGAAGCAAATGAGAGACTTCTTTCGAGGGAGTACTCTAAAATGACAAGATGCTCACTTACCACAGCTAACGAACTCTAGCGCAATCTCGGAATCCCTGATATGAGAATCTTGACTAGCCAATTTAGAACGAAGTGGTCAGTCGTCGACATTGGACATGGGTGTGTGGCGCGCCGCGAGCAAACGGGCGGGCGAACAAACGAACGAACGACTTACCACAATCCTCATTCAGGCAGGGCAGCTAATAACGCATTAGCGAACATTGTGTATCGCTTGAGCCTCTGCGTTTCAGCCCTAATTTCCACAACGTCATCGAGTGCTTTGAGCGTATCGTTTCGGTATCGCGTGAGTGCCTGCTGCTGCCCAGTCGTCAGGCCATTGTACTCGGGTATGTTGTAAACAAGGCGTGGAGTCGCCTTCGATGCCGCGATCGCCGTATCGAGCTGAGCGATCTGCGCCTTGACTTCGCGCTCTTTGCGCTCAACCAACCGAGGGATCATCTTCGTCACAAACCCAACGCAGTCAGGTTCCACCATTTCATCCACCTGACATGCAAGTCAGTTACATGTATCGCGCAGACACTCGTACGGGTGGAGCAGAGGAGGAAGAAAAAGCTTACCGGGCGGTTCTCGGCGTCTTCATTTGCAGCAAGGCGAATCTTCGCGTTTTTCACTGAGATTTTATTTGCACATAACGGACAACACATGGTCCTGGTATCGGTGATTATCTGCCGATAACAGGGGTAGTATTCCCAGCATCTCCAGCAATATTTCCTCGTCAGTGCGTGGGGCGGCGGAGCCTTCCGGTTTACGCAGACGATGCATGCTGAGGTTCCATACCATTTCTTGAAGTGCCCGATCTTTTGGCGCTTGCCAGGCGGATTGGGATTCAACCTCGTGATGAAGAATTCAGGGGGGTGTTTAACCCGGCATAGTGGACAAACACGAGGAGCCTTGCCAAGCCATAGGCTTTTACGCTCACGAAAACCTTCAATGATGTCGACTGGGGCAGGATGGTTGGAGAGGCAAATGGAGCAGCATGCGGAGAGCACTGAGCAGGTACTGAGCGTTGAACCAGGCTTGGGCTCGTGAAAAGTGAGGGTGGCCGTGGGGAACGTTGCAACTGTTCCGCTGGCTCCACAGATGACACATTGAGGTTTTTGTTCATCTGAGGTAGCCGTAATCACTACCGATTTTGGAACTGCTGGTCGAGGGGTAACTTACCTTGACGACAGTAGCTACACCAGACGCTGTCTTCCTCGCCTGGGATGGGAATGCAGTCTTCGGCACTGACCTCGTAGTGACAGACCCAGCAGATGGAATGGCCAGATCGCACAACACGATTCTGTTCAAGTACGATGCTTTCAACAGCGGCGAGACTTGGCGGAAGCTCAGACATGGTGAACAGGGATGAGAGGGGGTGGAACGCGTGTTTGGTCCGACGCGCAACTTGTTGTTTGGTCTCATCGAATACCCTCGTAGCTTTCACTTTTCGTCTTATTTCCACTTCCCACCCAAGCTTACTGCAATAAATGAGACTCGAATGCCTCGTCCAGCAAAAAAACCAACTATTCTAGTCTGGAAACCATCTGATTATGCATACGACGTGCCACCTCGCACGCGTCGATCAGCTACGCGTCGATCAGCTACGCATCGATCAGCTGCAGGACCCAGCACTAGCGCGCAGATCTATCACTCGGACGAAGCAGAACATGGAAGAGAACTGGATGAGCTGGAGAAAGCTGCTGATGACGACAGTCAATACGAATCCTCCACCGACGAGTACCGGACCCCACCCCCCAAAAAGGTCTGAGTGCATCAGTTTTACTTATCGACTTCTACGCTTGACGCAATCCTGGTCACAGAGGAAGCGTGGCAGCATGGAATCAGACGAATCGGACAGCGAAGAGGACGAGGACGCTAGCATACGCACCAATGTTATTCTCCGCGGCGCCCTCTTCATGTTCATACACTGATGCGCTACCACCCTCGCAGAAAGAGAAAACCCACCCCAAAAAGAAGAAGCTTACTCTTGAATTGTCTCAAAAGCGCAAACGCAATACTGCCGCTCATCATCAAGAACTTTCAGATGACGAGACGTCGGGGACTGATATCGGGTTGCGTGCAATCTAGACTTGCATCACCTTTCCTTGTTCTCAACTCTTTTATAGCCTCATCAGAAACCTAAAGCCTCAAAGAAGAAATCAGCTGGACCGCCATCAAAAAAACGCAAGCGCAGTGCTGCCACCAATGAAGAAGAACTCGCCGACGACGAGGTGTCAGGAACAGATGGACTTGCGGTCAGTATCTCTCAACAAATATTCGACTTTGTTATTCACTTGACGGCCTCTATAGGATACTACTTTGGTTGAAGAGGACACGTCAATGCCGGGGAAGAGGAAATCGACAAAGAACCCGAAGGGCAAGGGCAAGGCGAAAGTGACGAAGACTGAGAACGCCAAATTTCCCCCTCCTGCCTCGCTGCGTGAGCACGGTCGTATTGTCTTGAAGGTCGGCCAGTGATCTTGTCTCTGGAGTCTTAACGGTCATCTCCCTCATTCGCGTCTCTCTCTCTCTCGCATCCAGGATCGAACGGAGAATCACTACCAAAACCTTGTTGATGCCCTACCCTCACTACTTGAACGCCTCACCGTCAGTGACACTCTAACCGAAGAGCTGGCTCGCCGCCAGGAAGAACTCCATGAACTTGAAATCCAAACTACTAGCGACCATACTCTCGTCCAAAAACTCTGCGAAATTGTACAGATCGACCGTACCTCTCGTCAACGAAATGCTTATGAAACCTTCATCGAAACCGCAACTGACAACTTGATCGCTATTCAAGAACGCAAGGCTGCTCGCAATGAATACGATGATGCTGAAGAACAACTCGAAAAGGCTGGGATTCGCGTTGGGACCGTGTTTGAGGAATGGTGTGACTCGATTGATCCAGATCGCTTCATTCACGACAACGTGTATCGAAGCGAAACCATCGCAAAGGGGCTCGCTGTGTTGGAGGACTGAAACCGCTTATAGCTTCTCTCAATATTACACGAACAGCTCGGCCACGCCGAGTCTAGAACAGACCTGTAGACGATGTTTCATTCATTCATTATGACTACTGGGCGCAATCAATGTACACCATTCACACGTCTTCAAGATGTACAGCGACGAGGCCGTCAATAAGCGATCCGATTTGGCCCTATGAAGATTTCCAAACATGATTCATTGAGTATGTATTAGTCATAAAAAGAAAGTGGCTCACTGTGAGAGGTGAGAGGGCGGGATCAGCTTGGGCGTCGCCGAGTAACTGTCGAGTAAGTATGTTGTGCAAGTGATCCGACCGCCTCACTTTGAGCTCGTCAGGTGTAGGGATAGTAGCCTGGCGTGCAGCTGAAAGGATCGGACCTTCTGCCTCGTTACTCATGGCTCCAAAATGATCTCTGGCAGTACATTCGCCAATGCAGTGGGCCCTAGTGGATGCTATTGACGTAAACCTAGCCAATGTACAGTTAGATAGCCTAATTCCGCAGATGATAAGCATTCAACGTACAACTCGCCGCATGCAGGACAGGCAAAGACACCAGGTTCTGTCGTGAGCATCTTAAGTTCGAGATCATGCCATTCAGAGTGAAGTCTCCTGAGAAGGATTGTACCAATAGGATTAAGATGCAATCGGAATCACTCTCAAACTGATGAACGTACATGTGCCTGGTACAGTCACGCCAATTGTCGTGGATACGGTCCGCGGCGGACTCGCTTTCTCCAGGAAGAATATGCGTGAAATGGATGCATAGAGGGCATCGGTGTCCCAGTTCCTATGAAACAAGATACATCAAAAGCACTTTCAGGCCATCAGAATACGTCATTGTACCATCCATTTGGGCCATAATAACTCGAGTTCGGCGCTATACTCGATGCCGACTGTCTCAAACATGGTGTGCATGATGTACATGATGACACTGTGGCGTTGAGTGCGAAGTTTTGCGCGTTCTTCAGGGGTGGCCGCGGTGCCTTTCGAAACAGCTGGTCGGACGCTTTCAACATTCTCAGTCGAACTATACACAATATTCTTGAAAGCATCTTGCGTTATTGCTGCTAAGCTGGAGTGAGTGACACGGATGAGCATATCGAATAGAATAACTGACAGGGTGAGTCTTGTCGAGGCTTGTCACGTTCACCACGTCGAGCTTTGACGGCCTTGTCCATCCCATGCATTCGGCGAGCAAATACAATGGCGTCGCGATCTAGTTGCCTGAAATTGTCCTCACCAGGCTCGCCTTCCATTGACTCTTCATCGTCATCGTCAAAAAGTTCACCCTCATCATCCTGAGCCTCGAAAGGCGCCGCCGGGATCAGTCGGGAGGTCATTCGACCACGATTCTTCATGATTTGTTTGGCCTCTTCCACATCCGCTGGGGAAACCTTGTGAAGATCAAGGGAGGTAGTTGGGCCACGGCGCTTTTTGGTTGGCTGGACAAGATAATCAGACCCCAAGGCGAGTCGAAGGGAATGGGTAGAAACGTCACCTTGTCATCGAGTGTCTCTCCCCGGTCCCTCGCCTCCTGCATGTCCCGAATCAATACTTCAAGGGCTGGCGTGATCCTATCTTGCACACGCTTAATTGCATTCTACGAGCATACATGATAGGTTTTCTTGTCAGTTATCCAAACAGAGCATATTTACGAACCTTTGTGTTTTCTGTGCCGAACCTCGGGTTGTCTGCTAATCCGCTCTGGCCAAGCCGAATGTCGACCACGTTGCTCCTCTCCCAGACCGGAGCATAATACTGGTCAATGACCGCAAAAACCTTGTGATTCATCAACAGCGAGACATCGTGTCCATCCACGCCACTCTCTTTCCACTAGAATGTCGTTCACGTTAGAATAATTTGGAGATTGGATAAATTTCTGCTTACGTGTCGCGCCGTTGCTCGCCGAATTGCGGTCCAGGGTAGGGGCCGAAGACCTGCGAGTTTGCACAGATTGCGGAGGGCTGCACTGAGTGTCCAATGATCCGCCGGTTCAGTGGGCACAAAGTTTCTTTTAGGGCCGTCTCGACCGTTGTGCCCCTTGAGGAACCTATCCAGATATTGGGGTTAGATCAGGTTAATGTATAATCCGCGGCAGACATACACGGCTTTATCAAGATATTCGTCCTTGATCTTAAGACGGACACACGAGTCATCGTCAATGAGCTCGCCAATGGTCTGTTACAAATATCAGTGGCCAGTCTGCTTCAACTTGGCGACATCACTAACCGAGTATTTTTCAAAAATACCCCGGCTGAACCCAAGGCAGACATACCACAACGAGGGATCAAATAGAAGATCCTCTGCGCATTCCACTGGGTCGAATTGGGTCGTCACTTCCATTGATTCATCGTTTTCATGTCCCTAGAGGAGAGGATTTTAACAATAGAGGGGGCAATAGACAAGGTAGCATACCTTGAATGCACGAATCGTGATGCGAGTAGTAAACGAACCATCAGCATTTCTCAAAAACTCGACATCACGCCAGCACATCATCTATGAATCGGACTAGTAAGCGTTGATATTATCTCCAGCACAGAGTTGACATACTTCACTGATTTTACGCGATTCATCGTGTGTCCCTACCAAGCTTGAAGGGCGAAAGGCTGCAAAGAATGAAGACAGGAGAGCGGCAATGATTTGTGTGTAGTGTGCTCGAGAAGAAACTTTCGAGAGGGTCATGCCAGCTACCATGAGTAAATCGAGTTCTGGAGCGTCCAGTCGCTCTTGTTTCTCAGCACCGCGAGGCTTGCGTAGTTTGAATTGACGAACAACTGAAGCAAGATAATACATGAGCAACAGCACGCAACCATATTCTGTCATTTTGTGAGAAAGAGACATACGAGTGTGGACGCGCTTGCGCAATGAAAACCTCATCTTCGCCCAGAGTCGTGCTCCCACCGTCGTGTCATTCACGTTCTTGGGATCATACGCGAATGAAATGACGTTGGACATATGAGCATCAAGCCAAGAATACACCGTACGTGACAACACACGTTCCTCGGGGGAAACGTGGATGCCATGCTTGATAAAGATTGACTCGCATAGAGCATCTTCATCTTCAATTTCCTGCTGGGACCTGGGATGCAGAATATCATTGAGTAGCTCCTGCTCATCCACACCCTCAAGATCGTCGTTGTCTTCTACTAGGTCATTTTCATCTTCTGGATCATCAGGTGCATCTTCGACAGCGTCAGAAGGCGCTGGTCTGGGTCCGCCCCCTTTACGTTTACCAACGGATATGCGCCAGGCCATATATGGGCCGCTCCACTTCTCAATAATGTCTTTGTCCCATGCTTGTTCAGAGGAAGTATTAGGGGGCAATATCTTGAACATCCCGATGAACAATAACCACTGTTCTCGACTGGTTTGTAAGACTCTATCGGAGTTCGGGTTTGTGTAAGCGGGAAGCTTTTCCATGAAATTAGCAATGGCGTCGCGTTGGGCTTCCGTGTATGTGGATAGTCCTCCGTTCAGTGCAATAGCACGCTGGCCCAAGGGGTTCTTGGTTGTTGACTCGTTCACTTGGGCTATTGTCATCTGTCGCTCTAAGATTTGACGTTCGGCATTGGTCAATTTCTTAGGTTTTTGTTTCTTGGCTGGCTTGGAATGCGACATGATGCTAGACTTGGGGTAAATGTTGTTTGCGCTGACGAATCAAAAGGGATAGGCGCGCGGCAGCAATACATGGGCAACCAACAATCAATACTGGCTCTCCATCCTCCTTGCCTGTGGTCGCCATCAAGGACACTTTTGCAGAAGAGCTATTGACCGATGTCCCTTCTCTCTCATGCTCATTGGAGGGAGTATTAACATTGCAAACATTAATGATAAAGATGTATGTTGGTTTGTACCTATTGGTCGAAAAGGGATACTATAAACCTGTATTTAGCAACGAGAAACGTCCGTGCTTTGGGTCAGACTAGCATGAGAAAGTCGGCTGTTAAGACGTACCGAGCAACCCCACGGCATATGGATTATGTCAAAGATCATCAACGCCGTAGTGTACGTCGCCGAAGTCGAGATGCGCACGCTATTGCGGTTCGCTCCAGCGGCCAACGTAGACGTATTGTCGACCTTGAGAACGACAGTGCCGTCTGACTGGATATACGCGAGCTTATCCGAAGTTGCCGTGCTTTTTGACACATACTCGACGTTGCCATTAGTAGGGTCACCGCCTGTGAAGAAGTTCCAGCCCGTGAAGAACGAGGACCCGGCGTGGATGGTCGCCTTGCTATAGGGAGATGCAGAGAGCGTGCGGTTGTACAAGGTGAGAGCCCAGGTGCCTCCACACGTCGTAGAGTTGGTGGAGTCTCCTACGCAAGGAACCGTGCAGTCGGAGGCGGGCAAAGTCGCACCAGCACCGGCAGCGGTGTCAAGAGAGTTGCCACACCAGCATTCCTCGCCGAACTGGACACCAGCATAGGTGAATCCGTGGAAGGCACAACTACATGATCGAACAAAGAGCAGGGACGATCAGCGGAAAAATTTGGCGGTAATCACGCAGAGACCTGACAGGAAAGATACTCAACTCGTTCAAGCAGGAGTTGATCGTCATGCCCGCTGGATTCTCGGACCACGAAAGCAAACGGCCTGGATCGGGAGCATCGCTGACGCAGCTCGCGCCAAGCTTCCAACCGCTAGGCAACGCGGTAGCAGCGGTAGCTCTTGGCGAAGGACCCAAGGGATTGGATCGTTTGTGAAGCCGAGCGCGAGCAGGAGCAGGGCGAACGTCAAAGTCACCAGAAAGAGTAGCGGTGGTATAGGGGAGCAAGCCCAGGGAAGAGGGCAATAGCAAAAAGAAAGACGAAAGGGCAAGCTTATTAGAGAGCATGGTGTCGTTGATTTTCGCGATTTGGGTTGAAAGAGTGAGAAGCTTTGCTTGGAAGGCGTAAATGCAGCCAAGTACAAAGGAAAGTGTTCCTCAGATAGAGAACTGTCGTGCAGCCCTAGGAAGGGGCTGGCAAAATCAGAGAGAATGTGGAGAAACTTGGTGGTGATGGTGGTAAGCAAGAAGGGTCCTAGCGGAGTGGTGCAGGTGGAGCAGATGATTGCTATGATACCAGTACGTACAGTACGGCGACGGCAATTACTGGGACACTCATTGATATCTCGGCTTAATGTTGTCGGGGGAACTTGGGTCCTCGATGCTTGGCGTACCTCTATTGATGTGAATCCATGGGTTTGGAGGGTCACCACGTGAGCGTCGAGTATTCATCAATCGGAGCACATCCGATAAAATTTTCCATGCCTGCCAAAGTGCTATAATGAGCAAAACGTGTAGAGGTAGATATCTCACAACTATGATATGTGGCTGCGCCACACAGTTGACAGACAAGCAGGTATATGTGTCGTCGGCATTCAATGTGAACCTTGGGTGATGTGGCGTCACGTGCAGCCGCTCTGTAATTGCGAGGTCCATCCATTTTTCTCAACATATGCCAGTCCACCTACCTACTTGGGTGATTATCTTATAGAATAGTATCATAATCGCCTAGAGAATCCGGAGGCATCCAATTATAATTCCACATTTTGAGTACGCATACATCAATGCCAAGAGCGCGAAGTGAGCAACACTCTCATTTTACCGTTTACCACCAGTGCCAAACGCCCCGAATGCGCCCCCACCCACGATCCCGCCACCCGATCCCCTCCAGCCAGATTTAGCGCCACCAGGAGTTTCCCCACCCGGGATATCACCAAGACGCGGGGAGATGTAAAGGAATTTGTTACGAGGAGGCTTGTCTTCCGAGTGATGCTGAAGAAATGAGGTTCGTAATTAGTGCGTTACTCGATATCTAGTAGAAGATTGAAATGCGAGCAGACGCACTTGGAACTCGAGACCGATGCTAGGCTCATTCGCTAGATCGAGGAGCTTGTAGAGCTTCTTTCCGATTGCGTTCAGGACCTCCAGGTTTCCATCCTCAACGGTCTTAGTACGAGTCCATACTTGGATACGATCGATTTTGTTACGGACAGAAACAACTGGTGCATAGGATGATCAGGAAATAAGTAACGATTTGCGAAGAGAACAAAACATAGCACACACCTGCTCCGCAAATCTCGTCGCGCTCGTCGATCTGCTCGCCTACGAGCGCCATAGCCAACCACGACCAGGAGCGATCTAGCAGCGCTGGGTTGGAGCGCATCGTGATAACCCATTTGCCGCCCTATACAATAGACACACGTAGATCAGCTTCTCCATCTCTTGTACAGGTCTGAGACCTGGAGATTCTATAGAAAAGACCTCACCTCAGCATTCGCCTCGTCCTCCCATACGGGTCGGATCCCGCTCTTAAACAGATGGTAGTTACTGCCCACCTCAAGCTGGCTTGGTGGCTTGAGCCAATTGAAGTAGCGGCAGAAGCCCTCGACGGTCTCAAAGTCTCCAATCGCCGTTAGGTTAGCCGCGTAATGTCCCTGGTCGGTAGGGCTCATGACGGAGGCAAGGGCGGAAGGAGATGGAGAGGCGAGCGAAGCGGGCAAGGGCCGCTTAGAGTCATGGAATAGCGTCCACGTATACTGCAGCGGGTGCAGATCCGAGGGCGATTTCGTGCTTGGCTCAGGGTCCGCTTCAATTGCAGCGAGACCTTTCTCTACTGCAGGTGACAAAGGCGGGGCGGGAAAGTCGATTCCCGGCGCACGCATGGCTGCTACCGCTCCGAGCCCGCTGAGCACTGGTTTTGCCTTCCTTACAGGGGGAGCGACTGGCTCTGCTTCTTTCAGGGATAGTTGTTCAACTGCCTCAACGGGGACGACAGGGTCGGAAGATGCCAGGGTGGCGCCAGCTGCAGCCAGGCTGTGGGAGTTTGTTCGCGCCCTCAGGCGTTCGGTGATGGCATCCAGGCTGGGCACATTCTTATAGCCCTTGTAGAACTTTTCCTTCTCCTTTGGAGCGGGTTCTTCCTCGGGTTCCACAGCAACAACAGCGGGTGGAGGCACCGTCTCAGCAGCAGGTGTTACACCTTCGCTAGTTGGGGGCTCTACCACTGTCGATGAGATGCTCCTGTTCCGCAGGACACCCTTTTCTAATCGTGGTCTACGGCTCGCATCGGATAAAGTAGTGGTGATCGTTGGAGCCGTGGAGGCGGACGAGGCTGAGCCTGCCTCTGAAACGTTACTGCTTATGCTGTCAGTTGAAGCGGAAGCTGCAGTTGGGTTGATCCTTTCGGTGTGCACGTTGTCAAAAGTAAAGTGATAGGTCAAAATGAAAGTGCATCAAGGCCCGTGGAGTTAAGTAGGGAACGTGCCAGTGCCACCAAGATGTGTGACAGAGAGGGAGGCAGGGTTAAGTTTAGAAGAGTATTGTGAGCACATGAGCTTGCAGCAGGCTATTCAAGCCTTTGAAACACACCTTCGTGCAAGCGCCTCTAACGTTGGCAGCCTCGATCCCTTGCGTTTCGTCGGATCCGAAGAGGAGTTCGTTGTGGCCATAACTCAGACAGATAGGTGCACAGATCTAGTAATGGGCTTATCGGGGCGCTCGAGGGTGATATTCCCGTCCAGTGGTGTTAACCTAAGTAACAGTTGGTGGAAGGGGACGGAAGGATTAAAGAAAGGCGGTGAGTGTGATGATCAGCGAGGTGTTGTCTGTTGTTTTGGTGACCGGCTTGATCTGATGCATTCGACCCTTCGTTTCATGTGAATGGAAGATATGAGAGCAGGAGTTGTCATCACAATTGAAGCGAGCACACGAAAACGACGCGTTTGTGACAAACGTCGCCGAAACGAGATAGAAAATTGAAAATTGAACGAAAACAAGAACGACTGGATGCAAAATAGCTAGGCAGGTGGTACAGTCCAACCAAACTAGCTGGTGACCTCTAGCGAGACGTTGATGCCCATGGACGCTAGCTCAGCGCATAAGAACCGGAAGACAAACGGAATGGCGACCACATCCATGTCTCCGCCTTTCTTCGGGCGCCCAAAGACGTTTTGGCTCGGTAACGACACTTTGAGTGTATTCTCGCCGGGTACCGGTATACTGGGCATCCCATCAACCTCCGCGCCGAGTGCCTTCCTCGCACGCTCGTCTTCCTCTTCTGCCTCAGCCCTACACACTCGGCAATACTCTCCTGAGCTGGTGCTAGCCTTGGGGAGGTGGGCAAGTGAGTGCTCTTGCCCAAGTTTGACGTCGTCGAATCCTAGGGAAATGATGCTTCCACATGTACGGCAAACCCATGCTGTTGAGTAGTCAGAGCAGTTCATGAGGCGATCTTGTAGCAGGTAGGACGTTCCGTGCGCGATCAGAGCGTCGCGCTCCATTTCACCGAAACGGATACCACCACCACGCTTTCGACCCTGTGATTCGAGGTAAACGACGATAGAGCGAGAGAGCAAATCAGGGCAAGCCATATGGCTAGCATGAGAACAAAGTCGAAAGCAAAGAAGACAGAGATTTCGCCCACGAACCTTGACTGGTTGTCGAGTGACAGGATCGACAGGACCTGTTGTCCGCACTTGGAACTTATCGTTCACCATGTGTCGCAAACGTTGGTAGTAGACAACTCCAAGATAGATATCGGCGGCAAATTCTTCGCCAGTGATGCCAGAGTACATAGGCTCATTCCCCCAATAGTTGTATCCTGCGGCGAGGAGCTGCTGCCCGAAATGGTCTACGGCGGTATCTTGCTCATTGAACCTAGATTAGAAGCAAAGGGCATCCCTTAGTAAGATCACGCCTCAACAAGAAGCTTCACTACTCACATAAATGGCGTGGCATCTTGTGCGATACCATGCATTGCACCTGCCTTGCCCGCCATACTCTCCACGAACATACCAATGGTCATTCGACTAGGGAACGCATGTGGGTTGATGATAACGTCTGGCTGAATACCGCTCTCGCTGAAGGGCATATCAACACTGGGCCACTTCTGGGAGCAGACTCCCTTTTGCCCGTGTCGAGAAGAGAACTTGTCGCCGATGACAGGTGAACGGGGAATGCGGATTGTGAGGTGCAGCTTGAGGCACTCGGACGAGCCATCATCACTGCCTAGTATTATCGGACTCCGTTAGTATCGGGACTATCCTGAGAACTTGAGCAGTAGAATAAAGTGGGATCGACACGTACCGAGCAATCGACACCGCTCAATATACCCAACTTCATCGCCTTTGTACTTGATGAACTTCGTCTGATGATTTACATCATCATAGTATGCCGCAATAATCTGCTTGGGCTTGATCTTCCTACCCACTTCGGGTAACCCATCCGCACCTACAGCCTCATACAGCCCATCGTCGTCCTTCTTGTCGTTCCCGCCGAGATATCTCTCCGCACTCCTCCCGGCGAATCCAAAATGCACCTGACTCGTCCCACCTGAGCGCCCTGCGAGCCCAGCGTGGCTAGCGACATCTGCAAGGTCGATGATCTGGCTCTTGTAAATCGTCCCGTAACCAAACCCACGCTCGTGCGCCGACTTATTCAGAATCATCGCGTCTTCCATGTCGTATCCAGTATACGAAATGACAGCGACGACCGCATTGGTGCCATTGGGGAAGTTGTCCATAGCGTACTCGTTGTGTAGCTCTGGGCGCACAATGGGGGTCTGACCAGTTTGCAGGCGATAGAGCTTATTATCGGTCCGGTGCTGAAGGGCAGTCGAAGGAGTTCCCATAGTTTGTTTACCCATCTGGCACTGGTAGATATTTCGCGGGCTCTGTTGTAATAAGGGTTGCATTAGAAAAACTGCAAGCTGCATCAGCAAAGAAGAAAATCAGAAGAACCTGGTTGAAATCAGAGAAAGGAGTTAGGTTTCCGAGGATAGAAAGGAAGTTTGTAGGCGAGTGTTCTACATGTGTCGATGCCTCTTCGATCTCCTCCGGGATGCACGCAATATCCATGTACACCTGCTCGAACGACCCAACTGAGTCATCCTTGCCTGTCTTGAGATACCTTACAGGCCGCATCATCCTTGCCCGATTCGCAAAGAGATACAAGCCAGGGTACTGCCCGCCTTTTGACACCGGGACCATCCCGATCTCCAAGTCCATCGGGACGTCGTTTGCTCCAGTTGTCTTCCATATCCGCAGCGTCTCGGCGAGGGATGCACAGACAGCCGGAGGGGCCCAGCCAATAATGCGACCGTCGAGCTGGATACAGAGATTGACGGAGCCGTCAATGGTAGGCGCAAAGGCTTGTGTCATGCCATTGTTGGCGAGAAGATGGGGGATGTGGGAAACGGTGAGGGGTTGGGTAGTGATGCGGCACGTTCGGGCGAGATGGTTGAGAAGACCACAAGGAGATCCATCGGGGGTATGTACAGGGCATATGAAGCCTAAAAAGAAGTCGTTAGAAGATATAAATTCCCAGTACGCTCCAGACATACCCCAAGCCTCTGGAAGAAGTTTTCGTACTGTGGTAGTCTTCAGCTCAGCGAAGAAAGCACCACGATGCACTGAACGGAAATGGCTGATATATCGGTACCAGTTGAGCTTTTCAGCGACAACCGTGAAGCCTCCAACTTGCTGGAGATCAAGTCCCGTTTGGGACTTGAGTGTACCAGTAGCAAGGAAGAAGGCCATTTTAGAGCCAATGTCAAAAGACACTTTCGGTAGTAGTCTACTCATCCATCGAGCTAAATAGACAGACATCCAACGATCAGCCCAGTCACCCCTATGCTGAGCAGGGAACGCGTACCATCTTGGAAGTTAAGAGGTTGGGTTGGGTGACGAGAGAGAATTTGAGTTTGGGTTTGGATGGCTTGGACAACTTCTTCCATTCGTTCCTTCAGAATCATCCCATAGAGGAAACCAGGGAGGAGGATTTCTTGATGTGCGGGAGAATCGGGATTGTCAGGGCAGCATGAATGTGACACGAGGGCGTAGAGTTTGCGTATCATGAACCTGAGCAGTACCTTGTGTGAGTCGAGGTGATGGGGGTCGTGAGGAAATTTAACCTACAGAAGCAATCGGTATTTATCTCTTGACGAATCGAGATGGACTAGGAGCAGTTTGTCAATAAGCCAATACCCTATCTGGGCATCGGACCAGTCTGGAGGTAAGCCAAGGACAACACGGAACTTCTCTCCGAGATATTCGAGACAGTCCTCGCCAGTGAAAAGCTTGTAGGATTTGAAGCTTCGGAGAAGGAGCTCAACTCGATCGGTGAGGAACGTGTTGTCGTATTCTCCCATCATGACGCCTTCGAATATCTCTCTATCAGAAGCGGACACGAGGGCTTTGAGGATGAGAACGATCGGGATGAGATATTCCTGTTTGCGCCAGCTGAATCGCAGCATCGCGCTGCCGTTTGAAAGGTAGTGAAGGGTGTTTGTGATGCTGGACTGGTCCGGCCGAACACACCGGATAGTTACGCCATAGCTGGTGTAAGATGGACCGCGTTTCGCAAAAGAGCTTCGTTCCAGGGCAACAACATGGTTTCTCCGTGGAAGGATAAGGTACCGAATGAGACGCTCGTTGCCGTTGATGATGAAGTATCCACCGAACTCTTCCGCTTCTTCGTGCTTCTGCACGAGCTGGGCAGCTGTGAGCCCTCGGAGGTTACACCTGTTGGACTTGAAGGCAGTCAGTTCATCAATGCAATTTAGTCACAGTCAGCATGACGTACTCGAACCATTATGGGAAGCAGGCCACAATCTCGCACTTCCACATGCTCCGCGCCCTCGTTCACTCGGAAAGATATTTTCATGGTGAGCTTTCCTCGATACGAAGATAGTCGTTCTCTTGCCTAGCCCAACTGCGTTCAGTAAGGGAAGAATTGCACATAAGGAGAAGTGACACACCTCAACAGGATAGACATTCGTATCGAGAGTGCCAACTGGACGAGCCTGTTTGTCGCTCATTTTTGGCTTAGCCACTACGAGCGAGAGCACTTTGACTATACAAAGGTGAATCTATCGAGATCTATTACGCGATGACTGTTGACAAATCGTACTTTCTAGTTTGTTGCCCCCCATAGGATTTTGTTTATCTCCAAAGCCATCATATATGACCTTAGGAGTCATATCGTCAATAGCAAGCTGTATGAGACTGGGTCCTTTGGAGTCGTCAAACAGAGCATCAAAGGACTCGATGTGAGGTCGGACGAGCTCCTCTAACATTGGCTGGGCCGGCCCAGAAGGATTCGGATATCGGAAATCATGTTCTCTTTTCACTGTCCGGAACGATGTGGACGGTTCGCCCGCCATTGCAAGTTTTTTGAGCGACCCACGATGGGTGTTTGTACCGGCTCGGCTCCGAAAGTAGTCCTCGATATAAACACTGCTCGTGCCGTTCTTGAGACATCACGACCACCACTTCCGATTGTATCCCGCCACCGACTCGTGGCGCGTGTTATTGGGTAAATATGTGGTTCTATTAAACAAAAGACGCGTCGATCTCTCTGAAACTTGCTCCTAGACAGCCAACATCGCGACAATGAGTGAACCAGTATGCACACACAGTGACCCTGATCTCCAGAAAATAGAAGAATCTGCCAAGACCCCGCTTCGTGACATGCTTGCGATCTGTGGTATACCGCGATGCGATATTCTCCAGATGTGTATCCACAAGCGTTGGAGATTGCTTCGGAAACATCTGTCAGAAATAGATGATGCCAACAGCAAGTCTAAAAACCTTCTTATCCGCGCTCGGTGTCTCCTCGAGTTTGGTGCTCTGAAATTGCTGTCTCACCTGGTAATTGACCTAGCGCAAATCCCTCTCTCCCCTGTGAGCATCTGAGCTATTCTTGCTTTGACACAGTCTAACTACCTATCAATAGGATTCATCTTGGTGCTTTGCGGTTTGGTGCTTGCATTCGGTCGCTAATTGGAGTCGAAGGCTGCCTTTGCCACGCCCCAACACCGCGTATCCTCCACGAGACTGGTCTGTTGTTGCGACGCCTCTCCTTACCTCACTCGGTCGATCGCAGCTTTTCGACGTCACTCGAGATCTTCCAGAATGCGAACCGGAAGAAGAAGAATGTCTCGTAGCTGTTCGAATGCAAGCGGCCGGACTCATTGAATTGCTCTCGTGTGATCTTCTTCACCACTCTGACACCTTACCCGACGCAGGGTGAGCTCACATACATTCCAATTTTTTTCTTCACCTGAACTAATAATACCCGGCCGTACCCTAGCTCTATAATCCCTTTTGCTCAAGTCACCGCTCCAATCTTGGTCAGGCTCAGAATCGTGCTGCTTAAATATGAGGTATTCGACGTCCAAAGCTCTAGCTTCTCGCATTGCGCGGACCTTCTTTCCCGTTGTCTTTGTGAACTGCTCAAAAACCCTAAAGCAAAGGCGAAGGTCCATGTTGATGATGATGTGGCTCGCCAGGCTGTGCAACTTTCGCTTCGGAGGCTTGGCGAACTTGACGGTCGTCCAAATGACCAGCTTGGGGAATTAAGTGTTATCGAGGCAACTTGGCAGATCGGAAATAATCGATCTTCTCTTACGAGTGCTTTTGATCAACATGACGGCTTCGTAGTCACCGCTGCCCCTCTCTGCTCAGGCGCTTGCCTGCCTCACCACCCTAGACCAGAACCTCATCCCCACGACTCGGATACATTCGAATATTACTACAAGCTGATGTCTCTCTGGTACGACGTCATTAAGGATGATTTTTCTGCTTGTGTGAAGGTGGCGGAAAAGGTGGTAGCTGCTGGTATCATCTTCAGGCTTGAATGGTTCGATGCCCACTTCGATACTCAGCTCATGCAGCCGTCGATCCGCAATTTGGGTAGGCAACGAAGCAGTGCAGCTTACCAGCCATTCTAATAGATTTTTTTCAGTAGAATTATACCGTCGAGCCTTCTTACTGCGCATCATTGAAATCCTGCAACGTTCGACTTCTGTGCAGCTCCACCAACAACTTCTTGATCAGCTTTCTTCCATTCATCGGCGGGTTACAACATCTCAATTTGCATCTTCCGATTTTATCGGCCTTGTCCGTGATGCATTTGATGTCGCCACGAGCTCCTTCCCATCCCTACAGCCACAACGTCAAACCTGTCACGCACCTGCCTGTGATCACACTGAGCCTGCGTCTCTTCGATGCAGTGCTTGTCACGAGCTGTATTGTTGCAAAGAATGCCAAAGACGGTGAGTGTTTTTCGTGTGCCATTGACTACGCCAGTCTCGCAATATAACCTATCCTCTTTACACACGATTCAGTGATTGGAAATGGCATAAGAAAACCTGCCGCCAGCCCCGCAAATCGTCCTAATGACCCGCTACATGAATTCTATTGTTTGCTGCTTTCGCTAATACGCTCAAGATGACGCTTGCGTCCCACAAGATTGTTCGTAAATGGGTTCACACTGAGTGCGACCAACATTAGTATTATTCTTCACACATTATCTTGTTCAGACTTCCCCTTTCTTGATGGCCCCATATCACGATACATTCTGCATTGCGACTCTCTTCTCTTCATCGCGCTATTCCGAAACTTGTGCACGCTATTTGTACTGCCTGAAACCCCCACCTCCCCCTCGTGTTGAGAAATTACATATTCCTGTTCCACATCATCCTCGCTTGCACTCGCTAGCATCTGCCGTTGACCACAGTGGAGTACATATGCGCGATTTCGAGTGTTGTCAACTCGTATTTTCGAGGATCTGACGTCTCCCCTGACTACTCTCTCCATGAAGCACTCGCAGTTCGCCTAATCCAGTTGACTGTCCTCGCAGTGTGCATCTGAAGATGACGCCCCTCTACAGAAGCGGTAAAAAAGGCCCTTGTTCGCCTTCCCTTCCCAAGGCGACAAAGGTGGTTGTACCGCCATTATATTCTTTCCGAGACGAGCGCCTCGAGCACGTGCTGCTTAGCACCAACCACTCTTCGGCATCAACATCAACGCAACAGAAACAGGCAGTTCAATCCAGTCTCCTTGGAGTTTCTTCTGCTCATATCCTAAGTATGTCCGCAAAATCCGGCCGTGAAACGTTCCATATATTTGACACTGACTGTTGGAAAGCTTACATCAACATAGTGAATGAGCCGACAGTTGGTGACCTAGATTTCGAGCACTTGGAAGATTCTGCCAAAAATCCGCTCCGGGACATGCTTGTAATATGTGGAGTAGCACGACGCGATATTCTTCAAATGTGTACTCACGAGCGGTGGGGTTCGCTTCGGAATGAACTATCCGAGATAGACGACGCGGACAGTAAATCCACAATCCTCCTCACTCGCGCTCGCCGCCTTCTTGAGGCTGGTGCTATAACCCTGCTGTCGCGCCTAGTGATTAATCTAGCGCCGCTACCTCTCTCTGCCGTAAGTGGCTTGGCTACTTATCACTGAGCTTTGCTCTAATATTGGATCAAAAGGATTCAACATGGTGTGATGCAGTCTCCTGCCTATATTATGTTGCCTATTGGAGTCAAAATCTACCTATGACTCGCTCTAATAACCCATACCCCCCACGAGACTGGAGTAATCTCGCAATCCCTCTCCTTATTTCATTGGGCGAATCATCCCTTTTCAGTGATACTCAACTTCCCCAAGGCTCGAAGACGAAACAAGGACGCCTCCCGGCCGTTCGTAAGGAAGCGGCTGAGCTCATCGAACTACTAGCGTGCGATCATCTGCATCATTCTAGTGACCTTTCCGATCCTACGTGAGCCCAATGTCAACTGCCACAATTGTTTGTTCAAACTAATTATGGTTCGCCTTGTTATAGCTCAGTGATCCCCTTTGCTCAGATAGCCATTCGGACACTACTTCGACTCAGAATCGTGCTTCTAAAGTTCCAGGTATTCAAGGCAACAGACTCGATCCTCCCTCACAGCGCGAATCTACTCTCTCACTGCCTTGATGAATTATTGGGTAATTCAACGGTAGAAACATACGCTTATATTGAGGGTAGTGAGACTCAAGATGCCGTGCAATATTCGCTTTCGAGGCTGGGCAGCTCTCAACTTGATGGTCGCATTCGTGATCAGGCTGCAGAGATCAGTGCCCTGTCGGCCGCTTGGCACATCGGAAAGCACCGACACTCCCTCCTAGTCGCCTTTCAGCAGCAAAATAGCTTCATGATCACTTCCAACCCTCTTTGCTCAGGACCCTGCCTGCCGTATCAGCCTGATCCTAGCACCCACCAACATAGGTCAGATATATTCGATTATCATCAAAAGTTGATCGAGTTTTGGAGTGATGTGACTCGTGATGCTTTGAACTTCCGAGTGTCAAAGATTGCGGAGAATGCAGTGACTTGTGGCATCATCTTCAAGCTTGAATGGTTCGATATCCGCTTTGCTTCCCAGCCCTTGCGGCAGCCAGTTCAATATTTCAGTAGGTCAGATTCTCAATTCACCAAATACAGACTCTCATGATCCTCTGATAGAACGACATCGAAGAGCTGTCATACAGCGCGTCATCAAACTCATGGAAAAATCAGTTTCGAAGCAGCTCCAACAACGGGTTCTTGATCAACTCGCATGCATTCATCGACGCGTAACAACCTCTCAGGCTGCATCACCTGATTTTACTCAAGTTATTTGTGATGCATTTGATCTCGCTACGAAAACTTTCCCATCGTTCCAACCCCAAGGCCAAACCTGCCATGCACCTGCTTGTGATCGCACTGACCCTGCACCTCTTCAGTGCACCGCTTGTCATGAAATCTATTGCTCCAGGGAGTGTCAGAAACGGTGGGTACCTTTGATGAAGCTCTAAATGAGAAAGTATCGGAACCAGCCCGTTATCGCAAAGTAATCTGATCCACGTACCCTATCATCTAGTGACTGGAAATGGCACAAGAAGACCTGTCGTCAGTCGCATAAAGCTTTCTCATAGCCCTCAACTCAGAGCTTGGGCCCTCTTGCTTTCTGTTAATTCACTCAAGATGACGGTTCCATCGCATAAGATTATTCGCGAGCTACTCGCTGTGCACTCATAACAAAGTTGTAGACCGAAGTCAATACAACTCTTCGCCCATTATCTTGGTCATAATTCTTCTTTCTTGATGGCTGCAATTCGGCTTCATAGCCCTCTATATCAATTCTGCAGTTTGCTGATATCCTCAAGACAATACATACCCCACACGAATGTCGGTTCGCACCCATTGTGACCTCTCTCACCAAAATTATTGTTGTTCTTCACAAATCATCTTGTTCGGATCTCCTCTTTCTTGATGACGACCTCATATTGCACTACATTCTGCATCGCAAGCCTCTTCTCTTCATCCCACTATCTGACAGTTGCGCAAGCGACGTCCGTGCCTAAGTATCCTACCTTGAGCCTTTATCGAAAAATTATATGATCTTCTTCAGCAATTTTTTTCGCGTATACTGGCTCGTAACAGGTGCTAACCAATGTGGAGTGGAAAAAGTGTGATTATAAACGGCGTTGACTCGTAGCTTCAGAGATCTCGAGTAATCTCTCCTGATAATTACATACTTGTGCGTCTACTGACCATTCGCCATTCAGCTTTTCCGCACTAAAACGAATTGCAGACACGAATCCCTCGTAGTCACCATCGCAATCGATCCATACCCTTCGCAACGCCGCGCCTGAGTATGCCACTTCTGAGGAAAGAAATCTGCACAAGGCACCTTCGGCAGCCTTGACGGGAGCTGATCCCCAGCGGTAATTGGAGAATCTTTCAATCTCATCAAAGTCTGGGACAAACATGGGAACGAGTTCCCTGTGGGAGAGAATGAGATGGAGGGTTGTTAGGGATGGGAAGGAGCTGGCGAGCATGCCATAACGGAAGAAGTGGAGCAGAAGTTCGTCTGGTTGGACTTGCTCATCAGATGCCAGATCATCATCGTCGAAACTAATGGATACTTCCAGGACCTCCAGTGTGGGATGCGCAATGTTTGTGAACAGGGGGTTAGACGGCTCGGCCTCGTACACGGCGCAACAGGAGAAGCTGAGCTCTTTTAGGCTCGAGCACATTCGAAACAGATCTCCAATAGCCTGAGCGCCTTCAAAGGAATCCAAAGGAGGGCTGGAAGCACTCTGAACGAATGTAGTGATCTTTTCGCACGGTAACGATGCGAGTAGGTTGCTATCTCCGCACACCACAGCCAGTTGTGATTCAGTACTGAGATGAGGGCCGACGTATTCGAACGCTTCTTTGGGGGCGGTTGTACTTTCGACGTACAGAGTAGTGAGGTTTCTGTACCCATTAACAAAAGGCGCAAGTTGGAAGGGGCGAGTGATCTTTGTATGAAGGATGGAAAGCGTGTGGCGGAAAGGAGCAGAAAGCAGGGCGGAGAGGAATTGAGAGGGTGGATTGACGTCCCAGAAGGAGGGGTGGTCAAGGTTCAAGGATAGTCTCTGAAGTGCCTTCATGCTATCGAGTGCGGTCTGGAACTGAGGCTCAGACCAGGAGGTTGCGATTTCGTCCCCGGTAGGGAAGATGCTCCAAAGTCTCCACGGAGAGGGGCAGTAGTAGCAAATAATGTGAAGCGATCGCACGAATATTGCACGGCGTGAATTCTGAAGGAGAAAGCTGCAGAAGTCCGAGATGCGCTGGCCCCCAGGATCAGCAGATGTTGGATTGAGGACGATGCTCGCCCACAAATAGGGCTCCGAGTCGATTCGGAACGCATTGGAGCAAATGGAATAGCTTTTGAGATCTCTAAGAGCTAGATACGAGACGATCTCGGCTCTGAGTTCTGGAAGGAAAAGTTTTGGGAAGGTGGAAACTTCGTGATGCCCATGACCACTTTGCATCGATGACACTTCAACATGATGTGCCTCAGCGCGACTCGGGCTGGTTCAAAGCGTTTTATTGGCAGTGAGGTGAGACATACCGACTTACTCCAACTTTGTTGGAGTTGCCTATTTGGTTGCCCAGACTACCCAAACAAGTCACCACAGCTGGACGCACGTTGCTTCATGTTGGAGAGGGAAAGGTGACAGGCTGAATATAGCTAGGGATTCTGTAAATGATAATATATCGTAAATAATGGAGATTAGCCCTAAAAAAAACCCCTAACGACTGATATATAGTCGTTTTACTGTCGATCCTAGCTTCATCCTCCTTGATCCGTGACAACGCGTGACAGAACGCGTCCATCAAAAAATTATTCCGATTGGATGCTATAGAAATTGGTCATGAATGGGGAGGTGATAGGAAAAGCTGCGACTGGAGTCCTATTTCTTCGGCAAGCTGGCCTTAGTATGAGACAAGGTCATTGTGTGAATAGATGATAGTCACCGAGATAGTAGCATAGGTGATGAATTTAGCCACTGCTGTCACCAGTGCGTGGGGCTGATCGAACCAGTACCTCTGCAGAGAATCATCCTGGGAGCCTTTCTTGAAAGCCATCTTTGGCGTAGTAAATTGATAGCAATTTGGCTCACGAAGCCACAAAACGTTGATGGGGACTCGAAATCAGAGGGCTGCTTGAATAGCATATATTGGTATGGGTGGCAGGAGTTACCTGGTGAAACTGTGTGTTGGTTTGATGACATCCTTACGAACAACTCAGCGGAGAAAGGCAGTTCCAAAGCGTGCAGATATGGAGGAGAGGCAGCTTATTCGGCCAGCTGCTACATCCTGCAGCTGTGCCGGATATCCTTAAATGCGAGTAGGAGCCACTGTTCACGGGTGGGAGAAGAAGGCTGCTATACATGGACAAGTTCCAAGCTTCTGGCTTGGCGTCAAGGTATCAACGTGTTCTGCGATGGCGAGACGCATCCATTATATACTACGTGGAAGAGAACAAGGTCATATTGAGCCCCAGCCACTTTACCCATAGTATCTGCCGGAATCGGGCGACGATAATCCCATAGGAGAAGTTATTACCTTCATCACTCAGTTGATCATCCTGTAGTTTGATGATAGACGTCAACACAAGGTGAGCTCATAACCCCACAAAGATCAGGCGTCATTATTGGCCCCTTTTCCACCATCCGTAGAGTTTTCCCCGACCCACGCCGATGATTAAGAAGAGCGGTGGGGTTGGGCTAGCGATTGACGTCTAAGAGACCATCACTCAGGAAGCAGCGCGCGGCTCCGGGCCTTCGGCCTCCGCGTCCGAGTCCGAGCGCAACATTTGAGACTTGTGGATCAAAAAACCATTCTTTTATGCTTTAGGGGATACTGAGGGAAGGTCTCTGCAATCGTTTGCGGGGAAGGCTCTGGTTTTGATTGATCTGTGTGGTCTGAAGGACTACAAAAATCGTAAATGCGAAGGAGAGTGACAAAGATCACAGCCCGGCTCCGAATGTGACTCACCCGTCATCTCCCTCACCAAGGCGTTCGCTCGTCTTTTCTGCTGGCGAAGGTATACTACCTTAGGGGCCACACTAAATGTAATGTAAGTGGGAGCCGTATAATTACTTCTCGGCGACCTTCGGCGGCGACTGGGCTCGTGGTCACTTATGATGTGCTGGTCCTGCTGAAGCCCGTACCAGACCGCTCACTTATGTATGAGTGGTATATCTATATTACCTTCTCGAGCATCTTTAGATCCTAGGGCCCTACTTCAATGCAACAGCTTTGCATCTATGAAGTGCGCATATTGTATTTCTGCCTTACTCGGTGGCCTGCAAGCCATCACAAACGTCCTGGCCGGGCCGTCCTAGCAGACTACTACTATACCTTCGAACGTAATCTCCTTCCAGACTCCCCCTTACTTCTGAGTTGACTGTCTTATGCACCCACCTCTATCCGAATTAGCATATTGATACCAGCGGTCATATGGTCCTCCATATTACGTCCAACATGTAGGGGCTTGGGCGTTGAGGCTGCCAAAATGTGCTAGTCATCAATTCACATGGCTGCTCACCCTCACCTTGGTACGTCCCAAGGCTGGCACACGAGGCCAGATCCAGTACCGGCGACGCAAATCATTAGATTAGCGGAACCAATCTTATCTAAGCGCTTCCCCGCGTCGGATTGTCTTGGCACGCGCAACGGAATTCAATGGTTGTGAGAGGCTTTTGCGATCTTCCTCCGAGGCTGCACCGGAAATAGCACTGTGAAAGAGTACTAGAGCACCTGTGGACACGCCACTAACGTGTTCTTCAGTGTTCGAAATGCGCGGGAAGGTCATCAAAACGTGGACGCTGGGATTGACAAGTCTGGTGGAGCCGGATCGGGTCATGAGCCTGCTGGCGGCGATCTTCGCGAACGAGTAAGATATAGGGTTCTCATTCAATCATAAATGCATAGTGTTTGTACGTACTTCAGGACGCTTCTTTCTCTTCCTCTTTCCCTCCACCCTTAGCCTCCTCGCCACCACCCTCCGAGTCGGGGACTAACTCTCTTTTCCCTCCGGTTTCCCGCCAGACCGCCACTCGTTCAGCGCCCCTGCGCTCTATAAATACTCACTCTCTTTTTGGTCTTCTTCCCCCTTCCCGACCCACAATGAAGTCGTTCGCCACCGTTGCCGCCGCTGCTGTTCTTGCTTCAAGCCTCCTCTCCTCTGTCTCTGCCGGCCCGCTTCTGGGTCACCTCAGCGAAAAGGGCGAGAATGAGGAGCGTGCTACTCTCGCCAAGGTCTACACTAGCTGCGTGAATCCCAAGCAGGTTGCGCTCACCTTTGACGATGGACCCTGGGTTTACGCGTATGTTCCTTTCTCTCTTTCTTGTTTTTTTCTTGATCCACCACTCCGCTATCCCCGTCCTTCCTACCGATAATTCGGGAGCTCTCGGGTCTACCATTTTGTCGTCCCCTACGGCAGACAGCAATTATCGCATTTAACGCCAGCTTGGCGTGGGAACTCACCTCCGGTCTCCCCATCTCGTTATAGATACGATGTCTCAAAGGCGTTAGTAGCAGCTGGAGCGAAGGGCACATTCTTCTGGAATGGAAACAACTGTACGTCTCCATGTTCGATTCTATCCAATTATTCGATAGACGTTGGTACGGATTGCCGCTCATTGATCCTTCGATTTGGCTACTCGCTTCCACTTAGACGAGTGCATTTACAATGATGATGAGATCAAGCGTGTGAAATATGTTGTTGCCGCTGGCCATCAGGTAAGTTCGGAGTCCGGCTTACATGCCCGGAAGCTCATCGTCATTCTTTTCGGCTGGCCTCAGGTTGCATCACACACCTGGTCTCACCCTGTAAGTCTTTCGTACCATTGGTCCCAGATTTAGAAAGCATTGTTGACTTATATGAATTCCCTTATTATAGGATCTCACCACTGTACGTCCTCACTAGGTCTTCCTAACGTTGTTGCCACCGAAACCCACTAACAATATTTTCAATCTATCTGATTATAGCTCACATTCGACCAGAGTATGTTCCAACTCTCACTTCGGTATATGCAGTACTATTAGTTCGCTCATAATTTCCATGCTCATCAGTTCATAATGAGATGTGGCTGATCGAGCAAGCCCTTGAGCGTATCGTCGGCCTCTGCCCCGCTTTCATGCGTCCTCCTTACGGAAACTACAATGATCTCGTCCGACAAGTTGCTTACCAACGAGGACAGTCTCGTGCGTCTTTGATTTTGCGATTGATTATCGTGCAACGACCTCTGACGCGTCCTTGTCCTCCACCCCAAATTTGTTTAGTTGTAACCTGGGACTTCGATTCACAAGACGTATGTGCCTGCATTCTCCATTTATGGTATTTTCAGTTAACAGCATCTGATTATTCTTCCCTATAACCAGTCTATTGGCGCCACTGTCTCCCAATCCGAGACGCTGTACGCCCAGGCAGTGGCCAAGAATCCCAGCAACATGCTTGCCCTCAACCACGAGCCTATGGAGACCACTGTGCACCAGGTTCTTCCTTATGCTATTAATCTGCTTCAGAGCAAAGGCTACGAGCTCGTGACTGTGGCGGAGTGCCTTAACATGGAGCCGTATCAGTGGACCACGACGCCTGGGACCAAAGACGTGAGTGCATCTGATCCATACTTGCCCCTAGAAGCTCTCCATATACTGAACCAATGCGAATTTGGGCGTCTTCGTGCTCATAGTCTACCTGGACGTGCTAACTTTCGGCGTTACTGCCATCGAATCGCGCCCAAAGTTAACTTCTCTCTAGTTTCGTTTCGTGATTCCGTTGTGTCGGACATTTCATTCGTGCCTCATCCACATGTTTCATCCTCTCTCATGACCCCGACTCCACATTCGTTCTTTCAATATTTATTCGTCAACAGTCTGTTGGCTAACATATATTCATCGTGGTGGCTTCTGGCGATAGCTAGTGTTTATACCGGCATGTAGCTGCTATTACTGTTGCTACACCTATATCAATAACCATCTATCGCAAAATATGTGCGCCTTGAGACTAGCCCCTCTCTACTGTTCTCAAAAGTGATGTCCAGGCTGAGCCAAGGCTGAAATTTGGCGGCGACATTCATGATTCAGCCATCACGTGCTCAGTCTTCCTCCTTCCCCATGTCGGAGGGCCGATTTCGTTGCCAGCATCACTCCTATCATGTAGAAATCGTGTAAACAGGACCTTACAATCGTTTTTGACCTTGAGGAAATGCTGTAGATTATTTAGATAGTATTTCCGCGACATGATCGATTTGGTGTACGATTTCTGCCACTGCCAAAATGTCCCCAGCCTGGCGCCTTAGACCGTGACGAAGCGCGCTTTTTTGCTTAAATTTCTTCAGCATGGCGAGAAGATATACGAATGTGGTGGTACAGCGTGCTAATGTATGTCATTTGTTTGTAGAGTGCGAAGGGCCTCAGTGATGGCTATCGGAAGGGCCATCCAACTGTCACGATTTCGGTGTGACGGAACGGTCCAACTGACACCTATGCTGCCTCACTTCTCCATCGTGTCACTCTTCATCCGCATTTTGACCTTTCAATGACCACGTGTATGATATCCTACGGAGAATTTGGGCTATTGTGCCGAGTTATAGCCTGAGAAAGTGAACTTTTCGCGACGCGTTCCACTTAAGCTAGCGCGTCTGATTCCAAATGTGCCCCCAACACATCCGCACTTCCGTCAGATTGCGCGTTTTTGTGATCATGTCCAGGTGGAAGTTGTACGGACAGCTGCGAAGGGTCCTCAGGATCCCGAAACGATAGCTCGATTGGTCGTGAATGGATGGTAGAGGAGGGAAAGCACCAGAACGTGCTGTGAGGGGTTTGGAGAACACATTGGAGAATTGAATTGAACTGGCTGGCAACTCCTCCTGCATGGTACATTGGTGGCACTCACTTTCGCCGCCTCAAAAGGGGACGAGAGTCATATACAAATAAGTAGGAGAAATGGGAATGCGGGGCGCCTATATAAATATTGGCTGTTTTCCTCATCGCAGCATGCTCTGTCGCGCGTGGTACTCATGATGTGATTGAATGGGCAGTCATTCATTGGGCTGATGCTGGGATATTGGCAAAAAAGGCGCTATTTCTCGAGCCTCTCGCTAAGGCCGCCACGAATCCCTCCTATTCGCAAACATATTTGTCAGTGAAATGTGTCAAAAGTTCACAAGGGCCGCAGGTAACCATGTGCGTGACGTCGTTGACACCCCCCATGGACGGAAGCTGAAACACGTCGGACTTCCCCGAGACGGGGATCGTCAGGGATACAAGTGACGAGGTATTCGTCCCAATTACCGAGTTAGCGCCAAACGAGCGTCGGAAATGAGACTGGGAATGTTATGAGCGCCCAAACAATCTCCGGAAGGGGTCGGTCGTAGAAAGGCGTCAGTCGAATGTCAGTAATCATGCTTTGGGTAAGCTCATGGTAAAACAGAGAAATATTTATTTAACAAATTCCGGTTGCGATTCTGACCAGGGGTCGCGGAATTAAGGGTGGATGTTTAGGGACTAGGAGCTTGGCCAATGGAGACTCCGAGGTCACGTGACGAATGTTTTGACCCGTTGCGACGACACTCTACAACACGTTTCACGCTCATTTTCGTGGTAGGGTGGTCCTGAATCTCCCTCAAGAGTACTTTATCTGACCACTAGAGTGCCCTCCTGCAGTGACCCTGGCCAGCAAGTCAGCTTGTCGCGCGTTGTAAGCGCCCAGGCCTTTGTTTCCAATGTCTAACGGTTTGTGGCCGCCCATGTCCTCGCCAGCGCGTCCAAAATACTTACATGGCCCTCTTGTAGAACCCAGTGAAAACTGGGATGATGATTTCCTGTTTACGGCGAATGACCCTGCCCACGAATCTTCCCATCCAACAACTACTACTCATGATGACTTCCAGCCCACCTCCTCTTCACGCCCTACGAATAACGTTACGCCTCATGATTACGCCGACGATACGGCTCATTCGCGATTCAGCTTTGCTTCCTCAGCTTGGGACGTTGATGATGCCCCAGTCGCCGGCCCATCAACCCCAAGATTGCAGGCTCACGACCCGGACGCCACGCGTCCAGCTCCCAATCTTTCCAAATGGTCCGAAGATGTAAACCCACAGTCCGAATCAATGGATGAAGACGACTTCCCCCTTGCACCAACTCGCGGTCTGGGGCGCCAGGCCACTAGCCGCCAGACGCCCAGACCCACCCCTCCACCATCTGCCTCTCTCGAACCCAGTACATCTCAATCCCAGGTCTTTAATCGATCGTGGGATGCCGAGACCATCGATGAAGGCAACTATGACCGTGATTTTGAAGATTTCCCCTCATTAGACTCGGCCACTCCCGAACCCAGTTCAGCCATCAGACCTCCCTCATCTGCCTCGACGCGTTCAAGCACCCATCATAACACCCGTTCTTATCAGCATGGCCACACGAGATCGTCGCTATCACTTAATCTGCCTCAGGTCCACTCATTTGGCTCGCGGGGCATTTACCCCGGCAGTCCCGTGCCAGGCTCTGTTGGCTCACCAACCATGTCCACTTTTTCAGCCCTTGCCTCGCTCTCGTCGGAACGGAGCCGGAGTTCGACGAATCCGCTCATTGCCGAGAATGTATCACCCCCACGCGCTCGTCGGCGTCTGCGCAAGAAATCACGACCGCCAGAGTTGGACGGTAATGTCATGGAGATGTTACCGCAAATGCGCCCCATGTCACGAGGCGAAGAGTCTAGATACTCAATTTCGTCAGATGCATTTGTCGGAGGGTATCATGACTCTTTTGACGAATTGGATGAAGATATGACAGCGGAGCAACCGATTCATGGCCTACCACCCCCTCCCACATCCCAACGTGTTGCTCACCATCTCTCATCCCCGCCCCGCGATAACCGACGATCCCCATCCCCATTGGATATGCGAGCTGTAGGGGGAGCCGTCTCCCCGACTGGAGCCCCGTTTTTTCCTGTCCACTCATCTCATTCGCCTCCTTCCTCGCCGCCTCGCAAGGTTCCTCTCCTCTCCCGGATCGGGTCAATGAAGCGCTGGCGATCCCGCCGGTCCTCCACTGCAAGTCAGGATCTTACCATGGATACCTCTGTGGACTCGATTGCTTCTCATGCCAACACCTCTGGGGCCGGTATGTCCTATGTACCGCCCATGACGCCTGAACCCACCGACAACACTCGTGCTATATCTCCCACCCCTGCATCCTCATCAAACCATCGTACCAGCTGGCTCTTTTCCAGAGGCAGTCAGAGCCCCACCCCTGCTCCCTCGCGCGAGCCTTCTTCAAGTCCCGAGGTGAAGCGCACTAGTGGTCACACTCGTACGTCGTCGCGCTTTGGTGGACGGAAACGAAGCACGACGGCGGAGGAGATACTGCAGGAGGAGCATGAGGATACCGAGCGTGAGCGAGAGTTTGCCACTTCGTTCAAAGACAAGGGCAAGCGACGATCTACGAACCCCGAGCCATACGCCTCTGGTCCCTCCCGACCACCATCCTCCGCAGATTCGGTTCTTCCTGCTTCTATTAGCTCTCGTTCTGGCACAACAAGACGACCGCTATCGCTCCAACCACAAGCTCGACCAAGTGGTCCCCCTGCGAGCGGTGGACCTGCCAGCTGGCTTGGTTCGGTTGGGAGATCAACCTCGAATCCCTTCGGTTCACTTCGGTCCAAGTCGAAGGAGAATCTTGGCTCTACCCCTAGCTCGCCTATCGACACCCCTTCTTTTGCACTGAAGAAGCGGGTACCCAGTGGAGGTAGTTCTCGACTCTCTGGTTCCGTGCATAAGCGGAGCATTTCTCTCACTTCTGATGCTGAAGAGCCAGGGAATGTCTCTGGCAGTTCGACTGGGTTAGGGATAACCCTGCATGGTTCGCAGCTTCCCCCTGTCCCTCCTATCCCTCAGCATCATCAAAACGAGATAACCGGCAGCCCCCTTCTCCCACCCATCGCGCTACTCCCGCCCATTGCACTTAGTCCCCCATCACCACCGGATACCAACGGGCGGATAGGTGTACCTTCGAAACCGATCCCGGCCTCCTTCCTTTACCCCGACCCCTCGACTCCCCCTGCGTCCCCCAAGCTATCCAGTGCTCCTGCTCGTGTCCAGCAGCTGCAACGCCAACACTCTGCATCTGTCTCATCTTCCACTCCATCCACATCTTCTCTCGGCTCTGCTCGTGGACAGGCCATGCTTGCTGGTGTAGGCCCACCTCCATCTCTCAGCGCCACCCAATCACTTTCGCTCAGCCGCGGGACAAACGCAATGGCCTCCCAGCTTCTTTCGAACATGTCTGATTCCAGCTCTGGTGTCACATCAACCAGTCCGAAGGCACTGAACCTGACAAACCTCAATCCTCCTGTCCCTTCATCACTAAGACGGAGTAGTTTGGGTGATTTGAAGATCCCTGCAAGGATCAGCATGGCTCAGACTGGCTTGAGGAACAATCTTGGTATGCTGCGGGAGTTCGCCACGAAAGTGGATGGTATGTCCTTCATCTAATTGACTCCACCAGTAAGACAACAACTGACTGTTTGCTCCATCTGATCCACTTCTAGACATCCAAAAGCTGCAGACCACACGCACCATCATCCTCACAGACATGTTTGGCCCTCCTACCCCTGCTCCTCCGCAATCTCCACCGGTCGTCGAGGACCCTGACCTTTCCTCTTCTTCCTTACTTCCTCCTTCCTCCTCCCCCCTTG
Source organism: Clavulina sp. PMI_390 (assembly GCA_015039315.1). Classification (NCBI taxonomy): domain Eukaryota; kingdom Fungi; phylum Basidiomycota; class Agaricomycetes; order Cantharellales; family Hydnaceae; genus Clavulina; species Clavulina sp. PMI_390. The sequence continues at coordinate 55,568 of WIDE01000049.1, forward strand.
TCTTCCAGGTCGAGTCGAATCCAACAATCGAGAAGTTAGAGCAGCAGTATGCGCTCTGGTGGGAGTGCGCAGAGCTTCTTGTCGACCTTGGAGGAACTGGCGCATCCTCTACCACTTCAGCAAAAGGAACTCCCCCTCCTACAAAAGCGACACCTCTTGATGCTAGCTCTAGTGACGAAGACCCCATGACCACCACGAAGGGTAAGGAAATCGCCACCGGGAACTCCAACGGAACCCCTTCCCGCCCTCCGCGAGAACGCCAGCGTTCTATCACATTAGTCGGGAATGAGAAGCTGGATTCAGATAGTTCAGCGTTTGGGACGGTATCTCATCCCCAAACTCTGCGAGGCGCTCTCCCTTCCCCATCTGTCCTTTCATCCGGCTCTAACATGGATAGTAGAGGACGGAATGACCTATCGATGCGACAGCTCGCGCTCCTAAAGGAGATGCTTGAGACGCCTGACCCCAGCGTCTTTGATCGTCATCACGGTAGCGGCATCCGGTTTGCGTCGCAGCCGGAGACTCAACGACCACATGTCGGCCACCCAAGCGCATCTGCCATCACCCTTCCTTCCATCCCGTCATCACCTCGTCCTGGAATCAATGGCTCGTCGACTAGTGTCTCCGATCATTCCTCGAACCTGCAATCTTATCACGATCATGGGAGCACCAGCAGTAGAGCGAATGACAGTGCCAAGGGAACTGGGAAAGTGAAGCGATTGCAGCGCTTCAGGGACATGTTGCGCGCCCTTACCAACACGTCCCCGTCTAACCGCGAGAAACCAAATCTGTCCTCGACGAGTGAGCTTGATGTGTCCAAGCGCAAGCCACTACCCAAGTCAACGTCCAACAGCCCCGAGAAGAAAGGCAGGCGACGAAAGAGCACAGACCCCGCTCTCGTCAATGGTAGTCCTCAAGATGAACCCATCGCCCTTCCCCACAAGCACACCAACTCGCCGTACGGGGCAACCTCGCTTGCAGATCGTGGACATAAGTCACCTCGACGACCATCCCTTGCGTCCATTTTCAAGATCGGGCAGGCCCATGCTAGCTCCCCCAATACTCCCCTCACATCCAATCCGCGCAAGAAGCGCCTTCGGAGGAAGCCTTCTGCTCTCGCTCAGCCGTCAATGACCACTACAGACGAAGACGACGAGGACAGCTACTCGGATTGGGACCGAATGGACAGCGCCTCGGACCTCGAGGATAGCGCTACCCCTCGAAGACCCACCAGTCCACGTGTGCGCCACGAGCCCTCGACCATAAAGGGCCGTCGCCTGCGTGCTCCTAGCGGCGAGTATCTCCGCGCGCACAACCTATCACCGCCTCCTGGTGCTGCGCCTTACGACCGTGCAGGTGCGGCCACTCCCACTCCCCTCCCCCGGCACGGTAGCGCCAACATGTCACAAATCTCTCTTCGCTCATCACCGTCGAAACCTCGCCTGAATGGCCGCTCGCGATCGCAAACGATCGAAGTCCCGCCCGCGACTCCTACCATCGGGCTCACGCGCCCTTCCATTTCAAGCTCTGGAATACAGAATGGGATTGGGAGCAGCGTGAATGGGAACGCGAACGCGAGTGGAAGCAGCTTGGCCCTCGGGTCACTCAACCCTGCTGACTTCAAGCTTGCCCTCACTCCAGAGAACATTCGCCCCCTACTGGAGTATGCAAAGGAGGTCAGTGTGAGGTTGAATGAGGCTGTGGCGGAGCTCAAGGTGCTGCATGCTGAAGCATTGCCGTCCGTGCTGTCTCCACCGCCTCCGCCAACCAGTAATGGTGATGCGCATGCGAATGGGAGTGTTCTTGCTGCTGTTAGATGAACTTTATTCGATTTATCTTGTATTTTGCTTTTCTCTATTACTTCTTTCCTCCTTGTTTCCGTTTCCACCTTGCTATTTCTGTCTTCTTTTTCTCCTTACCCATTTTCTTACACTGGTTGTCATCTTTTGCTGTACATACATGTGTAGTTAAAGCTGATATTACCTTTATCGAATGTTTCCACTTTTGCCCCGGCCGATTCACCCCCATTCAGAAAATCGCGAACCAAATTTCGGTTCCACATTGATTAATCCAAGCTCTCAGTTGCTCTCAGTTGGCCCAGTGCGCCACCGATGGGAGTTCATACCTATATTACGGCACCAACGCGGCGAGATCTGAGTTAGATCCAGTTGAGCAACGACACTGCCCTCTGGGTGAATAGATGGTATGGGACAGATAGACGCTGGATCTGGATGCAACAATATGGCCGGCGCCTATAACCTCGCAAATCATTGACTGCCCCTTCCTGGTCGCCCCCATAGTGGATCGAGCCTCATGGCATGAATAAAAGAGTTGAATATTGAGTAGCCTCAACCTATCCTAAGGAACTCAGCTTTCGACTACCACTTCTGATGTGCGGCTCTCGCCATTGACCATCGGTTAGGGCTAGCACGATCAACTGAATATGCTGTGCCCAGCTGGGCGTGTTCGAAATCTTCACTCATCCTTATCGCACACCATAAACCCTTGAAGAGCTCGAAGGCAGGTAAATGAAACCAATTGCACGGCCGTCCAAGTTTCGAGTGGGCCAGGGCATAGGCATCGAGCGAGAAGAAAATTCGGGTGGTGGAGCATATCTAAGCCAGGTTGAGTCAAAGGCTGGAGCGATTGAACGCACGGGCGATTCAAATATACACGCAATTAGATCCCTCATTTTTATCAGGGGCGAAATGATATTAGAGAAGAAGACCCACAGCAACCTGGGCCCAACAACGGGAGGGAGATCACGATAATGATAAAGATAGAAGAATCTGAAATAGAGAAGGGAGAATGGGCATGGTTCGTAACTCCGCCGCCCCCTCAGCAGGCCCTCGCCAGACAAGGGGCTGTCCTACCTTCAATATTTGATCTAATTCATTGGTACAAGCAAAAGAATTAGATCTCGGTACCCATACAGAAACTCTCCCCGTCCAGTGGCACGCCTTCTTTTCGTTGCAAGAATGCAGATCCCAGATCCTTTCCTCTTTTTTGAGATCTCTTCGAAGGCGTTCCAAATTATGACGGCCACAGCACTTTTTTCGCTTCCCCTCTACCTCCCCATATGGCATCACATTGAATCACAATGCCATATATCTCCAATGCAGCGCCACAAATACCTGGCTCGGAGAATGTACATATATCGAGCGCCCGCGGGGGGAAGGGCTTTCTCACTTGACACCTCTTTAATTTTCCCATCGATTAGCTTGGAACACCCCCTCGATATTCTTGAAGGTATTCTTCGCCTCGGTGCATCAGTGGTGTCCCTCTTCCCAGATCGCTCAAACATGGTGTGTCGACTCTTCGCAACTAGACATTCGGGGAGTGGATAATTGATGCATCGTCTTGGTCAGAATCAAAACGACATCATGAGTGAGCAAACTCAGCAACTAGGTCTATACCTGGGTCAGGAACAAGGAATATTCGGTGCAGGTTAGCTCGCAGTAAGTAACCCGCGATTCCTCACTCACGACACCACTTTAGGTATACAAGATAACCCAGCAGCCGGGCTGATAACCCCTTCTCATAAAAATCTCCCCACCCGCACCGCTTTTGATCATAAGCGTACAGTTTTGCACCCCCTTCCCATTTACCTCCCTTCCTCCCGCCTCTACCACTGGCATACACCTCCACCTGCCCGATCAATTCGCCGTGCATGCCACTCTGGAAATCGTGCACCCAACGATGACATCGAATCGCTTTCCGACGCTGTACATTTTTCTTCGTCGCGGGTTGAATTGCTTCCTGTATTCATCTCCCTGCACTCTGAGTCTGATCATGGTACGCCAATGGTATTCTTACTGCCCACTAGTTGCCTCTCCTCACCCCTCTGCTATGATTTGCGCACGACATTTAGAGAATCCACACTCAACTGCCAAGATTGGACAGTGGTCTCGAGTACGAGAATGGAGCAAGAGTAAGATTACTGAGATAAACTGGAGTGGAATCCTTGGGGCAGCAGCCGCGGTGTGCACCATTGTCGGCTTGTTTACGGCGATGCGATGATGCTAAGCTGTTTCTTTTCCAAAAGGGACCACCGAGAATTAGGCATTCTAGCCTCTGACATATACATTGCTTCACGAGTCGAATTTTCCTGTCATTTCCTGGTCAATCAATACACACTCTCAAGACCTCCAGATAATTAATGCCCACGTACTATGTCTCCCCCAAAGGATAGTAGGATTGTTTTCGCGCGATAAGTATGGCCGGGTATGGTATGGGCTTATACGGGGATGTGAGTAGATGAGAAATCAGATGATCATTGTCGGGTGCTTGGCTAGAGTCACATTTTGGAGCTTGGATTTAGTTCTCAGTTAAATTCATTGATGCGTAGCCGTAAAGGGTTTCACTCAGTGAGCTCGTGAGGGCCAATCGCAATCCCTTCTCCACATTTGAATAAAAAAAAAAAAAACCTCTAAGAGGCCCTTTTTGTGCCTCAGAATCGACCACGAAACAGCTCTGAGTGCATCGTCACCCTAATGTCTGCCATAGAGAGGGCCGAGAGATCAAGGAAGAGCTTTCCACTGTGGTCATCGCATGTGAGGTGGAACAGATATCGAGAGGCTCAGTGCGTGCGATGGGCGAGGAAGAATTGACCCCACAAAATGGGATCAGCCCTTCCTGCCCCAAGTTCTTCAGCTCATTCTCCCAGAGTGCCATCCATCGCGATAATTTTCTGGATTGCAGATCTGGTTCCGACGCCAGGGGCTCCCGACCCTTGATGTTGGCAATAGATTTTATCGCGGCTCAATATACTTATCCATGCCGTGCCACTAGCAAAGAACCCACTCACGCGGCCTCTTAGACCTTGATTCGCACGATTAGGGGATCCACAGAAAAGTGAGGGTGTTATCAAGGCCCGTGGGAAAGGTCACGTGGAAAGTACAGCCATACAATCGAACCGCTTGAAGGCCGAGCGCTCCCCTTGCCTGCTTCTCTCGGATTACCTCTATTACCTTCTATAGGGAGGTAGTTTCCGTCATCGAACCAATAGGTGCTTTTAAATGAGTCAATCATAGCCCACATTTGTTATCCCTCATGCAATGAGAAGTTCACCTTCAACTGCTCATATATTTTGGGCGTCAATTGACCCTAAGACCCACGATCGCTACAAAGCAGAATGCCACCCGCGTCCAAATGGGATATCCATGGAGGGAGCAATCCTCCGTTGCACCAGCTTGCAAACGAGAAACCAAACCCGGATTGCTCAGCCTTTCGTCTGAGGTCTCAACCGTAGCCCTCCCATATTCCGCATGATTGCTTCCTTTCCACCCAATATGGAGACTGAAGGTCATAGTCACTTTTTATAACTACAGCTTTCACTCTCAAAACGAGAGCTCCAGATGGCATGCCCGCCACCATCGATTTGCAATTGCGGTGGCGGGATTCGATTTGCCCCACGGCATGAGACTCAAGGTCACATTTGAACTATCAGAGCGCATTTCTTGTTATTGGACCGCAAACTCAATAACTCACTGATACATACCTCCGAAAGCGCAAACTTTGCACGACAGAGACCGCGGCAGAGCTGAGAGCACCAAATACCGCCAATTCATCCCTTGCTCTAGGCCACCGCCACCTCCTAGTACCAGAAACGCTTAAACAAATATTGGCATGGCTCCCATTAGCGTTAGGTAGGTCGTTCCACCTCGTTCTGTTTCTGATCTTACTCATGTCACACATTGTTCTATATGTCTTACTCCGTTTGCTGATAGCATCCTTTGCTACCTTGCTTTAATTTGATATAATTTGGGTGTCATATAACTCTCTTTGACGGTTTCCTATGTCCCTTCTCTTCTCGACACATCAGTATACACTGCGAAGGGGTTGAGCCAACGAACAATGTCTCGCGTTGGAAATATGCCACACTGCAGAGCGGAACCGCAGGCTATGCATTACTGGCAAATCACAATCTTCTATCTAAGACTCAATTTGACCATCTCGTGCGGGCGATGTGGCCTGCAAGAATGCATCTGGTCGCTAATTATGGATGGTCATCCTCAAGTGAAAATATGCACGTTTCTTGATTCAATCAATTAAACCCCATACGTAGCTTACTGCATCTACGATGTGGCTACAGTTTTTACGCGCAGATCTCCAACTCTAACACGATTAGAGCGCGCCCATTTAGGCGAGGCATGGGAACGGGAAGGCAAGTGGTAGCTCCCCCATAGACTCCACGCACACGCTGAAGGGCAAACTTGCTCCTCTCAGCAATAATGGTCACGGCTTGTTAATTCAAATAGGCTCGCTTGGACAGAATGGTGCCTAATATGGAGCCACTAAACATTCGTTACTGTGCTAAACCTGCGACCTCAATCGATTTGCCACAGCAATGAAGATGCAACCACGGATATTCTCGGTGCTGCTGCTAAATAATTCACTTCTTCGCCGACTTTTTGCCTTGCAATCATGTGATTTGCAAACTTTAGGGATCGAACCACAAAGCAATAATGTTTTCCGAGGAGATGCCTCCCCACGTTCTGGAATACTTGTTCCCTGTTTTTTTTTCCTCTGGCTGTACACTACTATTATAGACGAATACATGGTTCCAACTGAGCGTTTTTGTCTCACGTGGTGGATAGGGACATCAACCATACAAAGATCTTCAAGATCCTCGCCTGAGTTCTCGTTTGGTCCACTAGCGATCTACTGCACCATTTGTGACCCAAATCCCGCATGCGAGAACCGAGAATCGCAGGGATCTTCCTCGTCCTGGCAATAAATACACCTTGATAATGTAGCGAGCCCTTGGGCGCTCGCTTCTAGTGCTCCCACTTGATAAATGCAGGGTCCTCAACTGACACTACTTATAAGTACGACTTCCTGTCTCGATCTCCTGAATTATCCCCCAAAACCAGTCTAACAGGAGCCATTTTCCTCAAGGGATTCCGAATACAAACTTTCAACTCCCCAAAGGTAGGTCAAACCTTAGTCTGTTGTGCTTGATGTTAGGATCCTGATGGTCCCCACTGAGATAAATCTGGATTAGTGGAGGTTTGACTCCAAATGAGTCATCAAATCCAAGCCCCAAAGTTACATCGCTTGTTGGAAGAAGTGTCGAGTCCAGGTGGATCCATAATACCTTTTCTGTCCCTTCTCACTGAGTAGCGTCTTTCAGGTCTACGCATCGGTGAAAATAACGGGGAGCTAAATCCTTCTCTTGAAGTTCCAAGACGGGACTTTGAGTTCGCACCCGGCAATGATTTTCCAATTTCTCTCCCACTTCCTACTCACATCCCCGTACGAGCTTACGCCATACCCGCCCATACCCCATCACTTCATCACTTCCATCGTGCACTCCACCCTACGCCGTCTGTTGAAGCCGAGGTGCACCCAAATAGCTTCTATCTCTCTTTAACCGGCGATGAGCCCCTCACTGCTGGTGGGCTTCCTGTTCACCTACCCCCCTTGTATAACAGTGGTAGGTCATCTCGATTTTACCTTCACCTCAAATTCAAGTCTATTGGCGTCGGAATATTGACGCAATATATACAGATAACTCAGCAGCCCTTGGGCCATGGGCCAGCGCACAATATTGGGTCTGGGGCAAGGTCAGCAATATGAGCTGGGGCGAGGCGCTTGCAGGGGTAGCCGCTTTATGTACGATCATTACCCTTCTTCAGGGAGTAATTTGACACCAAGGATTTTGGTCTAGACGCCAAAATGCGCTTTCCAATTGCGTGGATCTTAACTAGCCAGCTTTAGCTCATTCTCCCCCGACGTTACCTGTATTTGCTCTGCCACAAACCACGTACATTCATTACGAGCCTTCCGATGCTTTAAGGATCACGCTGGTTAGAGATATGTGCCGTGTGGAGCTCTTGTCTCGGACCAGACAAGCCCAAATGCCGCTGAAATGAGGCTCGATTGGGATATAATCTATCCTGGCATCTGACACGCAAGGATTCTTCGGCCAATCTGATTGACAACCCTTTGCACAAAATTAGGAATCAAGCTCCCGGTAGGCAAGGTTCTATCAATCATTCATGTTGAAAGAGTCTAGTAAATCACATGGGACAATGCGATGAACAAATGATGAGGCGGCGAGGTTATTCCTGGACGTAGGATTTGGATGATTGGTATGGTAAAAAAACGGATTCAGACAATTCAGTTCATTAAGTCGATATGTAATCATATACAAGCCCGTGTTGGGAAAATACTGATGTACCAGTGACCAGATAGGTAGCGTGATGGCTGAGGATCGGGGTCAATATCCCTCAGCCCCTGCTGCTTTTTGTCTCATGGACGATCAGACCTTTCCGCTTCCAATTCAGTAAGGGATTTCCTTTTCTCAGCTATTCGAACTGCTGGGCACGAATGCTGTGACTCTGATTCCAAGATTACCTAATTTGGACACCACAGGCAGCGGAAACTGTGTGACAACTATAAATTCTCCTATGGAAAATATTGCGATCGGGGACGGGGAGGCGGCTCTTCTGCTGAGAGGATGCTCACTAGATCTGCCATCGGCCAAGCATCTCCCGAGCGATCAATCTCCCTGCACATGGCCTATCTCTTCTTGGAAGGGCCGCGTGCTCTGCATCTGCATGCTCTCATCCTTCTCTTGCACGTGGACCTAGCTATCTAGAAATATATCATAAATATCACGCCCTCCTCCAGTGCCGGGAAACGCGTAAACGGAAGAGCATTCCCTATCCGTTCCATTTTGAGGCACAATTTTACTCCAGCGATCACAACACTCTCACTGTAGTCATTCTCCTTCAGATATTCAATAAGAATCCAGCCACATTCTAGCTGGGAAATCGATGAATGGCCTTTTCAGGGGAAAATAAGAGAGCACAGCTTAACCATTAGTAACTGTAGACCATCTTCGAAGTTGCAGTTCATATTCCCCTTCCCGTGAATCATTGTTCCTTAATGAGCTAGCAGCCTGACAGCCCATCATTGCGGGAGCTTGCTTCCATAAAGGGTCCATCGCTCAGGACATCTTCTTCTCTCTTTGGTAATATTGTAATGCAAACGCTCGATCAACCTTGCAGTTGGGCTTCCACGGCGGCCTGCATAGCCCAACATTCAATAAGAAGAGTTACAATCTTGCGAAAAATGAAGAGCACGCTGGCCACCACGGATAAAGTGATGCACGTGCGGTAAGTGTGGCTACGGGTGCCATGTATGCGAGAGTTGAGGGACTCTGCCTTCTTGAGGTGCTGGGCGTCAAACAATTGACCACAGATCCAAATATCAACTTTTCACTTCTTGTCCAAGGAGGCTGGTCGATCAAAGCACCGCGTCTTCGCCTCAACTGCTCAAAACAACCCAAGCAACACCTTCAGCGACTTTCGAACACCATGGTTATCTCGATTCTACCACGTGATCGGTGAGCTGTTCCTGCGTCAAATTTTCCTCGTGTTCAGGTGTACACATCGTGGATCTGTTTGGCGCCATCTCACGACTCCAGTTGAGGCTACGAGCCGCTATCAGAACTCCGTGCCCTTCGTGCTCAATGTTCATCGATGTCGCTCGTCTAAAACCACTTCCGCCATTCATCATGCTGCTCTCGCAGCATATGCTCCGCTCCCTATTCTTCTGGTCATACTGCGCTTCATTTGAGCTAATGGGTATCGAATAATAATAACCGGTAGAAAACAACTACATAAAACCACATTTCACAGCGTGTATAACCATTGGCGATCATCAGCATCAAGCCGACCATACACTTGCGTGTCCCGAAAAAAACAACAACAAATGGGATACAAAGACAAAGAAGAACGAACTGGTCTATTCACGATTTCATCACCACGACTCTTTTCGCAACAGCCACTCGTGTGCACAGTATGCGGAGATAGTGGTCGGCTTGTAGTCTGCTGCTAGTCCAAGTCATGATGCGACGAATACTGCCTACGCCTCGACCCAAAGCGCGGCGGATGTATTCGCCCTTATATGTGATAAGGATTAGTGGCAGCGGGGTCATCCTATTGGGCAATTTGACTGGTCAGCATCTGGCGTTTGGATACAACATCTACAGAGACACTTACGAAGACCTCGGCGCCACTAACAAAATGGAGGAGAGCCCGACCATGATCAACAACAACATCCTCAAGGGTGCCTACCAAAACAACTCCCATGCGTAAGCCATATCGTAACAGGACGAGAAAAATAACTTACGATTATTGCTAGGTTCGGAAGATCCCACATCGGGAAGCTCGATAGTACGACGGCGGAGACGAGGGGGCTCGCTAGGGAACGCTATAGAAAAGTAAGTCAGCCCTACCTGAGAACCAATCGCCAGAGAGCACGCTTACCCTCATCATGGCCCACGTTATGCATAGCATCAGCTGTGGGAAGAGCAGAGGTGATACCTCCGAGAATGAGCTCGGTGGCGAACAGGGTGCCTGGAGAAGGGAGTCAGAAAAATTCTCTCCAACTCTGTATATCGGAGGAACATCGCGTACCTGCAGGCATTCCAACCTCAGGGGCGGAACTATTCATCAAGGGTTCCGCGGCCTGTTCTGCTGCCGCAGCAAGGGCAGCAGCATGGAGACGCTGGCCGGTCGCTTGGATGCCTGGATTTAGCTAGTTAGATGGTGTTAATGAATCCAAAGCATATCGCTTACTCTCATCACCAGCGAACGGGTCGGTCATTGTTGATAGGGGCGACCTGTGATGTGTGAAGGTCTGGCTGAGACCCAGCGCCCCAGTATTGTGGCCTTCAATGGCCTCTTCCTCGATCTGTTGTTGAATAGAACGTGTTGATCAGCGATGAGCGATCATATGCAAAGCATGATTCGTCCTAGAAAGGAAAGAGGGGTTGACGTACGAATGCAGTTCGTCTTGGGAAGAGGACATCCGCCAGGACTATTGGCAACAAGAGCGATGTCAGTGAGATTGAATGGCTTCTCAAATCATAGAGGCACGAACAGGACGCGTTGGAGGATAAATGGAAGTTGAATCGACGCCAAGCGCGCTCAGGGCGGCGGCCCACGGCCACCTGCATAAAGTCCTCCACAAGTGTGATATGGATAAAGATGAGGGACTTGTGGACGACTGGTGTAAGACGAGCTCGGTGGGCCCGATGTCGTGTGTCAATGACATGCTGTACAATGGAGAGTTGGATGTCGGAACACGTGTGGGATTAGCACTACTCATCGCCTCATTTCTTGGCGAAGAGGTAATATCCAGCTCACCTGGATATGCACGCGGAGCCAAATGACGAGTGGATAGATGAATGCTGCCGTGTATGCGGCAAAGAGAGCATAAAGGAGACGATGGAGCAGATGCTCGATGGTCCGATCCCAAAATTGTTGCCCAAACCACTCAATGTGAGCGATATCTTGGATAGCTCGACGAGGGAAACGCGATATTGGGGACATAGTTGTGGAAATATGGAGAATTGGGTGAATTTGATGGTTAGGGGGAGGGGATGTTGGGGGGAGAGTGTAGAAGGAAGAGGGAGAGGCTGCATTGACTCCATTTTTATAGACACTACATGAACATGTACGAACTGTTGTTAGAAACGATACCACCCTCGCCTCCGAATTGTATTACATCTTCAACGCTTGGGCCCTCAATACAATACTATTATTAGATTAAGGAGGATTTCCTACCACTTGGGCTGTCTGCAGTCGAGTCGAGTCAAAAAAACAAACCTCCTCAACGTGTAAAGGTTCTGGAGGAGCGCAGTGGGCTAATCTTTATCATCTCTGAAGAGCGCAGCGAGGGATTAACCACTGTTGCCGGATGAATGGATCAATTCAAACATCCGGAAGATCCCCCAAGTCCTCGTGTCTGAGTGCGGGAAATGTTGTTGCTCCGTGCCCCACCACTTCACCCTAAATTCTCCAGAATAGGCAAGATTCTCACTAAAGCTAGATGGTCCGAGAAGTCCCCTTAGAGCTACTGAGAGGATATTGGTTTCGTAGAGAGGGTGGTCGTGACACATAGGGGCTTGCCCCACCTCCGAACGCTCGCAAGTCGCGAAAATCTCAATGACCTTAGGTGGTAGTGATGACCAGAAATTACCGCCTATTTATAGATTTAGGAAGCTCATCGCAACATTCACTTCAAGCACAAGCTTACATGCGCTAGGATGGAGTCGTTTGTGAGAACGAGCTGTTTTGCCTTGAGAGCCACAAAACAGATTTGAGAGATAGGCGTCGCTTTTAGACAACCCTTACTCCGATAAATATGCGCGGGGGATTTTCTACGTTGTCTAAGTCTATGATAGGTCGATTCATGCAATGGGTGGCGAGGAATGGTATCCCAAATGATGTCACATCCGGATAAGAAGTTGAGCAGCTGGTGTCACATGTAGAATAAAAAATAACGATGTTTATGACCAAATTAGATCTACAGTTACAGCTTTGCTTTTCCAGCGTGCGCACTAGTGATTACTGCCCGGATGTCTTCCGACGCACGATTGAGTTCTGCCGAGAACTCCTCGTTCGGCATCTCCTTCCTCGATGTCAGAGTGAACTGGAGGTAATCTACAATCACAATGTCAATGCTAGGATCGATAGGTCAAAGAACTACATAAACGGAGTAGAGACTAACCATCTTGGCCGGCAGTGTATGGGATACCATATCCGTCAGGGACAACTTCGCCCCAGCCGTACACATCAAAGTTGGGGTGCTGGATCGCAGACGTGCTGAGAACCCAATACGAGCTTCGGTTGAACAGAGGATCCGAGAACAAGGCAGGAGCCTCTTCTCCAGGACGAATCATCTTCCTCAGACCTGGGGTAAATAGATCCAAAGATTAGCCAATGCATTCAGTGGAACATCCGTGTAGCCACCCACGCACCAAACATGTGTCTGTCCACGCCAAGCCCATTACCAGCAGCCTTGGCATATGCTCCATGAGCCTTGATCGCATTCCCAAAGAGCTCAACGGCTTGCTTCTTGCTGTCCGCCGAGGACGAGGCATCGATCTTGTCCATCGCCTCGCAGAACGCCTCGCTCTCCTCGCTGACGACCCTAATGGCCTCTGTCCTCCCATGCTGGAACTTGCGAGTCGTAGCAGCCTCGTAGGTGCCGCCGATCCTAGCAGCCTTGGTAGGGCCTTTGTTCCCCTTGTTGATGAGGCGGTGGTATGCGAGCTGGATGACCATCTGCGCGTATCCGTCAGGAGAGTAGCCCATAGCCTTAATAGCTTTCTTCCCGTACGAAGTGCGGAGGAATGAGAGGTGCTGAGAGTCTACGAGGGAGAGCGCGGCTGACTTGGCGCGGTCGATGGAGGCTTGTACGGTTGGAGAGACATCCCAGTCAAGAGGAAGAGGGGCAGAGAGCGAAGTGGAGGGGGTGGTGGGGCCATGGTCAAAGCTGGGAGACTTGAGGGCCTCAACAACTTCGCCACTCATACGAGCTGTGGGTGTACCGTCCATAACTACGATGCATCCTCGTTAGAGAGCCATCATAGTAACATCGAAAGATGGATATATCATACCAGAGTGCTCGCCCATAATGGCGGCCTTGCCGTTATCCCAGATGACAAACTGGACAGGCTTGTCAACCCTAAGAGTATGGATAAAGTCAGAACTTGGAATCGTTTGAAAATGCATATCGCCATGTTACATACCAACGAGAACCGAGCTGACCACCCTTGACACCACCATGCCACGCAGCCTTCGAGAAGTCGACATGACTTTCAGGCTTCTCCGTATCTAACGATACAACAAATGCGCTCGATTCGATGGCCTCAAGCACGGCACGATTCCTCGGTGCCTCGTATAGGAGGGCATAGTCCTGCAAGTTGTAACACGAGTTAATGTTCGGGCGGCAGAGAATTTGTTCGTGCATATGGAACATACCTTTGCCCATACGTCTCGGTTATTAGATGGGAGGTACCCGACAGGAGGGAATTCTGCGGTCGTGTTGTCGTAGATGTACTGAACTTGTCTGGGGGAAACGAATATCGAGGTGAGGTCCAATAGTTGGTCAACTTGTGTGTCGAGAACTCACTTCTCGAGCTCAGCGGTGCTGAGGAGTCTCCCGTTCACGGTCGCGTCGACCTTCCAGACTCTGCCCTTGCGAATGAAGACGATTGAGCCTGAGTCGCCATTATCGCCAGCCTTTGCTGCAGTGAGGCCAAAGTCCTTCCCATCAAGACCAGGGACTCGGCAACAGTCAAACATCCATCTGAATAGTAAAATTGTGAGCGAGTCTTCCCAGGAAGTGAATCGTGACAGCAGAGTAAGGAAGCTATAACGAACCGCCAAGAATCCATGCAGTGTGCACCATCCTTTACGCGGTCAGGTTGTATTTCCCCTCGTTTGAGGGCTTTTCGGAACAGTAAAGCAGATCGAGCGATAGTCGCCGCCCTATTTGCAGCGGTTTTGGGGAGATGTGGGGGAGGATCGATGAATCCATCTGGGAAAACGGGTGACAGGCTTCGGTCAGGGTCCTGAACGAGTTGCTTGAACAGAGTGTGGAAAGCATAACACACAGTAGTATGAGACGTATACGACCACTGAGCAGAAACAAGAGAGTTGGGTTAGCTCTGGTATCGAAGAAAAGGGGTGCTATACTGGGCTCACCAGAATCTCTGTATGTGAGGTAGGCGGCCTGCACGACGAACGCCATGGTCAGATGAGTGAAAAAGGTATTTAAGGCTCCTCTGCTTACATCGTCCCAGAACTCTTCGAGCCAGTTCGCGCGCTTTGGGTCGGCGGCGTGAGCGACCAGACGATCGTGGAGGGTCTGGCCAAAGCTTCCAGGCTCCCCCAGCGCGTTGATCTTCTTCCTAGCAGCCTCCAGCTCAGTGGGACTATGAGCCAGTGGTCTCAGAGTCTTCTCGAGTTTTGCCAGCGTATCTGGTAGCTTTGGCACTGGGAGACGTGGAAGGGCATCCTGCTCAGAGAAGGTGGTCGTGTTGGGGAGTGGCCTGGGGGCCTTGGACTTCCAGTCAGGTGGCACAGGCGTCATCGTGTAGCGCCTGAGGGCAGAAGCAGATCCCAGACGCGCTGGACGCTGGATCAGAGGGGCTCGTCGAGGTAGCAGGTTCATCTTTCTTGCCCCAGCCTCCGGGTTCCGGCTCCGGTCGTGGGGGTGACCGACGGCGCTTATTTGGCCACGACAACAAAACTTTGGCCCGTGATTTTCCGCACGCATCGTTCCCAGTCTTGTTAGTTCGCCTCCAAAACCCGTGGATGGAATGATTATGTGGAGATGCTGATTACTGAAGCTGTCAGCAATGGTGAATAAGTCCTCTAGCTTCTGGAAGATCCCATAATTCGATATCTCGTTCCTTGTCAGGCCTGGAGGTTCAAGCTTATTCTCTTCGAGCTATTAGCCGTACATTCGGGCTAGGTTTGGATTAAGCAGTTCTCGATGCCGCCATTACAAAAGCCGGGACAAAAAATATCAAAAAGGACTCGATTCTGCACATTCAAATCTGCCAGTTAAGGTTACTAGCGGAGCCCCCCGGCTGGTGTCCGGAATGTTTGCCCAGATATCTCTTAACGAGACATGATTTCTCTGCAATACCCATTCCTCTTGTGGCTCAGTCTGGATTCTAGGCTCTGACCAGCTGGTGCGGACATTGTGCGATTATCTACTGGCGACCCAGGCTTAACGCCTATCTACGTGTCGATGAACACAGATTGTTGTTTTTGCTGAGGAAGGCCAATGCGCTGGCTTTGTTCTCAAGTTGCTGTTTCTCCGGTTACACCTTCCCTCCTCAACCTCTTGTCGTAAATGTTGGATCTTCATATTGCTCTGGCCATCTATGCCGTTTATTCCGCATGTCGTAAATACGTCAGTCCTCACCGTGATCACCATAGCGAAAACGGTGGTTGGAGGACGATCAAGACTCCTATTGTTATAGCTTCAGACGGCCACCTCAATATCTAATGCCTTCTACCACCTAGAGCTGAACCATACCACTCTGCGTTTTCCGATAAATTCACGCGCAACATACGATATGGAACCCTCCAAAAGCCCTCGCCGGTCGTCGCGCCATCTATCCAACCAGCCACTCTACAGCTAACATATACTATCCCAGCTCTATGGCCTTCGGTCCAAACGCCTTCGGTTTTCAGCGTCACGTTCCTTCTAGCCATGGTAGCGTCCGCTCTGTGAGCGACCGCACCACACGGTCTACGCTCCCTTCCTATAGCAATCATACATATGACAATATGGTGAACTGTCGGACATACGAGCCACTAGGTCATAGCAACGAGGACGCTCAGCGGCGAGCCTTCCATCCTCTCCCAAATCCTGCCACCGCCGGCTCGATGGTTTATCACAACGAAGACAATTACTACTACAATATTGATGTGATGGGGCAGCCTACCATTGATGAATCACCGAACATGCCAACTCCTCCACTTTACTCACCGTCACCGCCTTTCCAACAGTCAAGCGTCGCGAATTCGGCTGCTTCGTCATTCTGGCCGAGTGGACCAACCAATACTGAAAACCCAGACCCATCACTCTACCGAAAGCTTCAGGGACTCTTCCCTGGCATCGATGGTTGTTCCATCCTTCCTTATGACCAGTGGTGGGTGTATGAAGGATACTTTCCCCGTACAGTCAGCAAACTTCAACTCGTGGGACAGCTTCCCGAGACGCGACGCATACCAGTCTACTATCTGCATGTCACATTCTATGACGGCACTACCCTGGGGATCTACATGGGCATTCCCCAGCCTCACTCAGACCAGCCATCTAATCGGGGCACATTAGAACTCAGGCAATCTCTCTGGACTCATGACACCGACATGGCATCCTTGTATGACGTCTCCCAGTTCAGAAAGCTGCCTCACATGACGCTATGGGAACTATTACATCGTATTTCTGTGCACGACTTGTCCTACGTGGATTACCCGAGCTCTGGCATCAGCGCCGAGGCTGTAGAGCAAAATACACTGCAATGGGTAAAGAAGATCGAGAAAATACTGAGATGGAAGTACGAGTCTCAGAGGATTCCCCAGTGTCATTCGCTTCATTGAAGCTGTGAAGGGCGTCGCCCAGGGAGTTGAGGACGCCTGGGCTCCAGGGTATTATTATGCATATGTATTTAGGAATCATTGAATTACTTCCGTGATGACCCGTTTCTTGTGATTGAGACATATGGAAAGGCAACCATGAGCCTCTATTTCTCCCGAGGCCAACATGCTCAACCTCTCGCGTACTGGAAGGACAAATAATCCGGGGCTCGTGAAACTACGAGGCCTCCGTGGGAACCTCGAAAGCGAAGCAGTGCCAGACTAAAATAGATCAGGGAGTGAGCGTAACAGACCACAACAGACACCCGCTCAGCACTCGAGCCAGAACTACATTTTGAGAAATGGATAAAATCCGAACTATATCGAAAAAAAATTGATCAAATGAGCGACGCTATGGCAAGGCATACTTTCAAACCCTCAAAGCCCGCAGGAAACCTGTACGTTGATTGATCTTCCCCATGTCGTTGCCGCTACTTCGTTCTTAAATGTATTTGCGCATTAGGGCGGAAGATCTGCTGCAGAGCCGACCTGTATCTAATGGACAGCCTACGCAGCTGATCGATGGAAGCACAGCCCTTATTTTAAGGGAAGAAACGGGCACAAAGGTTGACAGGGCATCTGTTCACAATTCGCTGCAACCTTTCACGAGTCTTCCTTTCGAGATCTTTTCTCTCATCTGTTTTATCGCCTCACCGAGGTCAGATGACTCGATTAGGCGCAGAAAAGCTCGACCAGATACCCAAGAGAGAGAGCTTGTAGAAACCATGGGGCCATCGCGCTCCTTTGTCTCACTAAATCTCGCATGTAAGCGAGCGAGACAGGTCGCTGCAGCATCTTCACGTTGTTGGAAAGACATATATGTGATCATCGAAGGCAGCAAAATCATCACACCTTCACATGCGTTGGAAGATCGACTCTGTCGTTCCAAAGTCTGCTATATCGACCTTTTCTTCTATGATCGACGGGGGAGGGGGACCCATGTTACATCAGCAAAAAAGCTCTATAATGGAGAAATTCTGGGCGTCCTTAGTCCGCACATCCATCGTTGCCAACATATCGCATTTTATACTCCCTACGCTCGAGCGAACCAGAGCCCTACACATATGATCCGAATTCTGCAAGATTTCTCTTGGTCTTACCCCTCGCTTCAAAAAATCACCATCCTGCAGAGCGTATACACCGCGTTGAACCCGTCGTACCTGCGCCAATTCTGGCCCGATAACTCCAAAAACAACGTGGACTGTATCGAGCTTCTGTGGCCCCGGGGGATCCAATACGGGGTATCCTTGAGTAATTTGTTTACTCCTCCAGGCGTGAAGCATTTGCGGCTTCATAATGGATTTGAATATTCTGCTGTGCTCGACTTTCTGCAGCAATCCCCTCAGCTGGAGCACCTAGACTGGGAGTTTGGGCCTGAGGCCGCACGGTTGGGGTTAGAACCTGAAACGGAGGCACATCTTGTCACTATCGCCCCGAAACTTCGTTCACTCCGTCTGAGATTCCAAGCACTACACCCAGGTTCGTTTGGGCTAGTTGCTCCCGAGTGTGAGGAGCTTTCCATGCACGAGCTTGACCTCTTATGGTCGAGATATTTGGCAGTGCCATGTAGAGAATACTGGAACTCCCTGACGCTCCCAAGCCTCAAGCGTCTTTCGATCCAGCGTTCTCCTTCGCATCTAGTGATGGATAATCCCTCACAGCCTAAGGGTATCGCACTCTCAGAAGCCATGATGGATTTCTTTGATCGTCATTCCGAGCTTGGAGAGTTGTTCATATTCGAGAAAGAAGGGTGTTTCGATCTTACTTGGCGCTGGCTCTTTGTTTATTTGATAGGTCAACGACAGAGAGTCTTCGAACGCGATACATCTGGTGACAACTTCAATACTTCCACAGGCCATTGTTCTGACGCCACGCAAAAATTTCCTCTCCCAAAGCTTCGTGCACTGTGGTTCCAAGCCGGTGCATTCCAGTGGTCAGGCAAACTAGGCGATTCGTTCATTTCATCCATCCGGAATGTCCTTCTTGCCCGGCCAGATATTCTCATCACTTTGTGCACCCGCCCCACAACATCTAGCAAAGACGGGGAAGATAATCTTTCTCCGCCCCCTTTACGCCCCGAGTTGGAGGCATTAGGCATCAAGTTTGGCATCAAGGGAGGGTTGGAAGTGACAGGCGGGCTGAAGATCGTACCCTGGTCAGCTATGCCCAAATGGCCAGAAGCCTGGGGGTTCAGCCGGTCTCACGAAAACTAGATCGGTGATATGGCCAAGAAGTTCTGCCTAATAATCATTGGGGACACAGTTGGGGATCATCCCAGATAAAACTGTCAGCGGTTGGCAAGTTCCAGTATATACCAAGCGGAGTTGGGTGTGTGAAGGCTGGCGATGTGTGAAGATGAAGAGAAACCTTTGGAAGGCAGCGCGATTGGTGAATAGGTCATGGATATGATACCTATACAGAATCACCAGGTAGATGGGATATTTACTCAGAATATGAAACGAAGCAACGCCGTGCGAATTGGTTGAATGGTGGAGTTGTAATTGGTTGTGCTCAGTGGATAGCTGACTTCTCAGGCGGACGGTTGGACGATGAAGAGAGGCACTGGGTAGGATGGGGGGTTAGTGGGTGATGTGGCCATGGGTGGATGCATATCGCGAATGCTACCAGGGCGTAAGATCACGATATCACTCAGCGCATTAGTACTGGCAGTTTGTGTGTTAGCAGGCAGATGTAATTGCCACATATCATGCGAAAGATATCATAGAGAGCAGTACGCATAGACGTAGGCGAGAAGCGTGTAGGGCGAGCGGAGTAGTAAGTACACACAAAACGTCACGATTTAAGGTTTAGATCGATGACGGGTAGAGCATCTAGGGGTAGAAAAAGAGCAGATCGAATGAGTTGAGAGAGAACGATCGGAGAAGCGAAAAGGATTGGGATTGGGCTGGATGGTGGGGCAAGGGACGTACCACACGGATGCTTGCACCGAAGGAGTGAGGAGGAAGGTTGTGCTTGAACTTGCCCTTGACAACACCAGAGTTGCCGTGCGTTTTTGTTATGCGCCTGTAGGTGTGAGTGGAAAGAAGGGAAAGAAACATTGTTCGATGAGTTGGTATTCGTCGAGCTGGATCGAGTCATGGCGGCAGGTCGAATGCTCACCCCCAGATGACGCGGACGTGAGTCCCACGGACTTCCGTTTTCGTCTTGTAGACGTAGGCCACCCGCTATAAAACGAAATGTATGTTCAGCATCGTTATCGAGCGGTAATATCAGGTTGCAGATACGAACCTTGCCCAGGTAGAACTTGGTATCGTCCTTGGAGGCGACACCCTCGATCTGGAGCAGCGAGGTGTTAGGGCGGGAGTTCCTCTTTGCCCGCTTGTGCCCAAGAATGCGGCCTTTGGTGTAGAGGCTATAAGATAGATGATCACAGAACGGCCGATTAGTTCGCCCAGTCCCAATTTGTTGTCGGTAGTCAAGAATCGATTATCCTCACCGAGTAGAGGCCATTATAAGAAGAAGAGAGGGAGTCTAGAGTGATACAGAAATGAGTTCACGGTGATCAATGTCGTAAATATGGTCGGGGACGTGACTGACGGCGACGGAATGAGAAACTGCACAAGTACCTGTTGGAGTCACGTGCTCACACAAGCGCCAGACCGTGGGACCTATGCCAGCACAGCCACCTTCATAGTAGGTCTTCGCTGGATATTCCTGGCTTCACAGCACATAAATGTGGTACATCTTCTTTAGTAAAACAATATCGTAACAAGACCCCAATGATATGGAAGTGATCGTCTGAGACGTCGAGGAGTGTGCTTGATGGTGTGGGAAAGTGGCATGTGACTGCAGCAAGTTGCTTATCTTTTCATGGAGAAGTGGCCTATAGTACAATGCTGGACTTGACATGTCTTTTGATATCTCTTTGAAATGTGCTTTGTTGGGCAAGATCCTCTATTTCACTTCTTCGATCCTCACGGTTTCATGCATCCACTTTGCGGGGGGAGGAAAAACCTGAATATCACATCAACCAGCTCCACAACGCCCAGCATCCGCGAGTCGGGACGATGACGCGTCATCGGACTTAGTATCCCTTAAAGTATCCCATCGGATCGTCTCTTGGGGCCTTGAATCACTTCGTAATAAGTCCCACGTCGACTGGCAAGTCCATGTGGAGGCTTCCGAGGTCGCCAGTACGACGATGTGGAGGACATCCGAATCCGACCACACAACAGCGCTCGACCCCCGATTTGACTCGCGGACGTTCTGTCATGCTCCACTTGGCCTGATATAGTCCTACCCATGTCCGAAAACTTATAAAAGGCCTTGACTTCGCGGGGGTTGAGGGCTCATCATCCCCCGCCGCGTACCATCCACACCTCACATCCAGTTGCACTTTCTCATCTATTAATAAGATGTCTTCGCCCAAGCCCACTATCTATATCCTCGGCGCTGGTCCCGGTGTTGGAAGCGAGCTCGCATCCCTCTTCGCCACCCACAACTTCAACATCGGGCTCACCACGCGCTCTACCTCCTCAAGCACCTCCATCGCCGCCAAGCTCAAAGAGCTGCACCCAAATACGACGATCGTCACCGCCACTGCCGACGGGTCTCGCCCGGAAAGCGTCACCGCTGCACTTGACTCGCTCCGCGAGCAGTTCGAGGGCCGCGCTCCTACTGTTGTAGTATACAACATCGCGTCGCTCGGTAGAGACAACTCTTCATTGGGTCCTACGCCCTTGGAGAACGTCACTCTTGAGACGATGCAGACCCATCTTACGATCTCGCTTGCGAGTGGGTTCGTCACGGCCCAGTGGGCAGCGAAGAACCTTGCTCCTGCAAGCGATGGAATGAAGCCGATGCTCTTCTTCACTGGTACGTTCTGGCCCCCCATTCGCGTGTTGTGGTTGGACTTGTAATGATGCTTTCCGGTGACATGTGTAGGTGGTGGACTGGGAGTCAGCCCTAACCCCAAGCTTGCAGGCTTGTCCATGGCCAAAGCAGCCTTGCGCAACCTCAGCATGAGCTATCACCTTGAACTCAAGCCAAAAGGTTCGTTCTCCGCATCATACCATACAGAACAATCTCCCGCGTACTCATCTACAAACGCGTTTTATCCAGGCATTCATGCAGCAACCGTGATGATTATGGCCACCATCACTCCGAACAACCCGAATCACACTCCCAAGCTTATTGCAGCTGAGTTCTGGAAGCTCTATAAGCAGAAGGACGTCGATTTGTGGAGCCCAGAAGTACTCTACTAATCTCGAGTTGCTTATGAAGACCGTTTCTTGTCATAGTTGGTTGGCTGTTTTTCTTTCATAATGATACCCTTTAGGTTTGCGAATGTCATGGTTCTGTGGATTGATATAGCAATATTTACAACAAGATAGTGCTAACGAGACAAGGTGCCCAAGCAAAGCAACAAGAATAAGGATAGGGGTTGAAGTGATCAATAGCGAGAGAGCAACAAGATGATAGCAAACGAAGTGGGGATAAGAGTTGGGTGGAACATCAGACTCCGATGAGTGTTAGTCAAACAAAGGCTGATAGGCCTATCAAGAAAGTTGATAGTTAGTGATAACGTAAGTGTGTAGAATGGCGAACTACTCACCCTTCCACCCCATGTTGTCGACTTCGGCGCAGCTTGCGTCGCAGGGAAATATGACACATCACTAGCACCCACATCCATACTCGCCCCAAACTCATCCAGCTCATCCATCTCCTTATCTTCCTCTTCAAGATCTTGCTCAATCACCCTCGGTTTCCGCGAGGCTTTCGTACCTCGCCCAGCCCCTTGATTATTAGCTCCATCATCGAACACATCCTTTCCAGTACCACCACCCAGATCGAGATCGAGATCATCGTCGTCCTCAAGCAACTGGTCTAGTTCCTGCTGCGTCATATTCTCGAAGCCCAGACCCGTCTCGCGCATCTGCTCCAGCACATCAGCCGGCATCATCTGCGACAACAGTGGCTCGGCTCCTGCTCTAGTCTTTCCATTCGGGGTAGTAGTGGAAGGATGAGCAGGAGAGGGCTTTTCTGGTGAGTCTGCTCCCTGAGAGGACTGTGAGGGTATGAAGAGGGGGCGTTGTTTGCGTCGTGGGGCAGAGAGTGGGCGACTTGTTGGCGAGAGCGAGCGATCGCGTGCTCGTTTCTGCGGGTGCGCGCCCGTCTCATCGCCTTGAAGGTCTGGTTCTGGTGGGGCTGGGGGTGTCATGGGTATCTCCATGTTGAAGTCGATATCCATGGCCATATTCGGGCCCATGTCCCCGTCTAATTCATCGTAGCGTTCGCGAGAGGTATCAGAGGGAGCAGGCATGGGAGAGTTGGACTTGGAAGGAGAGAGTAATGCTACAGGAGGAGATGGAGGGACCGTATGACTCTGGGCAAGGCGAGACCGGGTGGACGAGGCAACAGCGGGAGCAGGAGGAGCAGCCGCACTTCGTGACGGACCAGCTCGACTGGAGCCGGCATTTCCATTCGCAAAAAACTCGGGATCGAGACTAGTACTTCGGCTCCTTGGAGTAGACGAAGCACTTGCCCCATTGGTATTTGCGTCAATGGCGCGTCTTTTCTTGCTCGGTCCAGCCTCTGGCACCGCTGTATTACTGGATGGAGTTGAAGATGAATCTCTAGGTGCTGGGCGAGCTCGCTTGCCAAGGGTCGCTCCACCGGCAACTGCGGTGGTAGCATTGGTGGTAGCAGTGGGGAGGACGGCGCGAGCTTTAGTAAAGCCGACGGTTGGGGCGGTGGAGATGACAAAGAGTGAATTTTGTTGAGAACCCTCGATCTCAATGGACAGGGGGGCGCCAGGCTTCGTAAAGTAGAGCGTGATGGCGTTCTTCATAGCTTCTGCGAGGGAAAGTGTAGCCTAAGAGATAATTGATTAGCAAGATACTGGAGAACAAGTAATCGGGAGGTGGAGGAAAGGAATGATGATACACACGTCGAACTCTTTCCAAGGAAATTTCATCTGAATCGGTCCATGGGGTACAGAGTACTCGATAAAGTCGCTCGTGTCGTGGGAGACAGAGCTAGACACGGCGTCATCTGGGGAATGTGTGAATCGTATTCGGGACAGGACGGGGTGGGATATGAGGGCCAGCGAACCCGGTGGCGGATCTTCCGCGTCAGCGCTCGGCATCTACTCTAGGAGCGAAATTGTTAAAATAGAGCGTACCGGATGCTTTGGAGCCTCCCTGGAAGATGGTGGTCACTTTCACCATTTGCGCGTCAAACTCCCATTGGAGCGCTGGATCGCTTTTGCCGAGTCCGCCAAGGTTTTCCAACACGTCATTCATTGCTGAGTGCGTAGAGACGATCTTCCCGGTATAGGATGGATCGGCTTTTGGGATGTTTGGTGCAACCTCGTCTTCGACGTCTCCAAGGGGTAGCCGATGTGTTTTCAGAACGCCTTGATAATGATCACCGCCCGATGAGAATCAGCGATCGAAAATGAAATGACAGAGAGCGCACCGTTCTTGCAGTAGAACCTGAGAACAAATTTGCTTTCGATGTGGTCATCTGGATCATGTTCATTGGCCGGAATTGAACCCTCGACGATGATGATGTCGCATTTATCGATAGAGTCTTGCACGTTGTGGCCTTTTAGTACGCTGAGAGCTGACTGATTTAGGTTGAGCCAGATAAGCGGTGCCACCGAGAGAAATGGCGCACCTTCAGATTCACACTGCCTCGGACCAGCACTTCGTCATCACTGTCAGTAGTCTCCTGAGTGATTGACCCGTTTGCGTTGACAGAATTCAGCGAATAGGAATCGAAATAAGTCCAGTGGAAATTTGTTCGCGCATAAGCAGCTTGTGCAGACGATATCGCGGACAGCTCAAGTTCTGTCGATGAAGCGCGAAGCGACGCGCTGTCGCTGTACTTTGCCAAACATGTGAGAGACCGGGTGAACTCTACGGAACTTGAGGGTCAGTTGTTCGAGCTTTTCATAAGATATCGCAGAAGGATGCCTACGGCGCAGACTGGCTTGTGAGACGGTGGCTTGCATAGCGGCCCTAGTCCGCCCACTTCACTTCCGCGAGGGAGTCACAACCTGTGTCACGTGAAGCCTGTGACGGCACGAGAGAAACAGACTCTGGGCACCTCGTCGTTCAGCTCGACCTGCGATAATGATCCCAATATTTAGCAAACTTAATCTCGCGGAACAAATCATCCACGCTACCTCCTCTTGCCCTTGAATAAAGCCTTGGTCAATCTAATGCTCCGCCGTCGTGGCGCGGCTTTCCCATGCATCCCGGCGATCTATTCTTGCGCAAGATCCTGGCGTACTACTTAAGACGGCGGGTCATAGTCTACTACGAGATCCTTTCTTGACGTCCACTATCTCTTTGTACACTGTTAATCACGAATGTCTGCAATTCCTTTGGATCCGACTGAGGGTGGACTGAACGTTCCCGTCAAGCCCACTGCTACCTTGGAGGATGTCACCTCTGAGGTCTTCGATTATGTGATCGTTGGTACGAGATGCCTTTCTCTTGATATGATCATCTGGCCCTGACGTTTCTCTTTAGGTGGTGGCGTAAGTCCTTACCAAGGAAACACTGTTTGATTTCTCAACTCATGCTGGTGTCGATAGACGGCTGGTTTGGCCCTCGCTGCTCGTCTCGCCGACAACCACAACGTCACAGTAGCTGTGATCGAAGCTGGTGGCCACCAGGTGCATACCTATGGATCTATCAGTGAGTAACCGATGTGAGGAACCCGAGTATGTTGCTGACTTTTTTGGCTACAGTGCTGTCCGCCCAATTTGGCCGCGAGCACCGAAACGAAGCCCTTGCTTGGCAGTACGTCTCTAATCTACCCGCATGCTAGGATGAGTAATCAAGTTTTCGGTTCGCCATAGACACAAAACCACCTTCCAGCCCAACCTCGGCAGGGAGGTGCCTTGGGCCCGGTAAGTCAGGCGTAGTGAAAACCTCCAAATCATCTGCTTATACAATTTCTGTCGTTAGTGGCCTGGGTCTCGGAGGGTCGACTTCCCTCAACTTCCTCATCTTCCACGAGCCTCCAAAAGTTGACCTGGAGGCATGGGAAAATCTTGGTGTTGAAGGATGGGGCTGGGACACGACACACAAGGCTGTCAAGCGTGCCACCACGTAAGATCGCCCTTAGCTTTGACGAAATATTGCTGATCCCAGTCGATATACCATCAGCTTCCACCCTCCTACCCCTGAGGATGCTGAGCGTCTTGGCTGGAAATTCAAGGAGGAGGAATTCGGCTCCCATGGTACGCTCACCATGACTTATATTTCGTTCAACCTAGAGTAGAGAGCCTGACGGAGACTATTACCAGGCCCCGTCCACCTCAGTATGAGCAAGATCACCACGGCTGGTGAAGACAAAATTCGAGACGTAGGGAGCTTCTGTACCTATGCTAAAAGCACCCATCTGAAATCGCTTTCCTATAGACTTTCTTGAACCTTGGAGCTAGGATGAACGACAACCCAGTCAGTTTGAGCTTTTGTGTCCTTCCTCGATAACTTAGTGCTCACCGGTTGTACATCCATTCAGGCTGGAGGCGACGTATGTCAACCTCCCATGATATTTATCCACAACAAAAGGAAACTAATAAACCGCGATTACAGCTCAACGGATGGAACAGCTTCCCCAGCACCATTGACCCCAAGAACAACACTCGTTCCTTCGGTGCCTTGGTATGTTTGGCTATCTTGGTGTCCTATTAGTATCTAACTTCGTTGCGGTCCTCTAGGCATACTTCCTGATGAAGCAGAACCGCACCAACTTGAAGATCCTCACTCGCGCTACTGCCAGGAAGGTCATCTTCAAGGAAGGCTCTGGCGACCTTGAGGCTGAAGGTATTGAGTTCGACTACAACGGTGCCGTCCACACTGTCAAGGCCAAACGCGAGGTCATTATCTCTGCTGGGTAAGTGTGATTCCATTCCTGGTAGTTTCATTGTAATTGCTGACAATTCCAATTATGACTGTTGCAGTGCCATCCGATCCTCCGCGCTGCTCGAGCACTCCGGTATCGGTAACAAGGATATCCTTGAGCCCCTCGGCATCAAAACGTTGATCAACAACGAGGCTGTGGGTGAAAATGTGCAAGAGCACGCGATCGGCTCCGTCAGCTGGGGTAAGATCTCTCCTTCGTTCAAATAAATACCTTTTCTGACGAACTCCTTTTTAATACAGAGACTAACAAGGAGAAGTACGGCCTGGAGTCGCTTGAGTCCATGTTGAACAAGGACTACGCGATGCAAAATGTTGCGCTCCAGTGAGTGAAGGATCCATGAATGAAAGAGGCGATCGCTGATGATCATTCATCAATTTACAGCAAGGAGGGCAAGGGCCTCTTCTTGACCCAGATCAACAACATTGGCTGGTTCCCTCTCCAACACCTCACCTCACCCGAGCGCATGGCTGAGCTCATCTCCAAGGAGGAGGCACGCATTGCACAGGACCTCGCGGACCCCAAGAAGAACCGCCCTGGCTTGAAGGAGCAGTACGAGCAACAACTCCAGTTGCTCAAGGACCCCAAGGCTGTTGAGTGCGAGTACCTCTGTGTACCCGCTTTCATGCCTGCCCCTGAAGGTGATTTCCTCCATATTGCTCTCCTTCCATGATAATGATACTGACGATATGACGCTGTTCAGGTGGTGCTGATTCCAACAAGAGCTACGTCTCCCTGGTCTGCGGTCTGAACCACCCCTTCTCCCGTGGATCCATCGTGCGTCTATTTTTTTCCGCCGAGACAACCAGTCTCATCTAAAAAGACTCGAATTAGCACATCAAATCGGCAGACCCATTGGTTGACCCCTCCATCGACCCGAGGTACTTCGATCACGAGTTCGGTATGTGGCTTCCTGAAACTCTCCAGGAAGTCAAAACTGACTAATGATACCTAGACTTGGAGCTCTTGGTGGAGATGTACAAGTATGGCCGCAAACTTGCTCAGTCTGAGCCCCTCAAGTCCATCATCGTCCAAGAGATGAACCCCGGCCCCAACGTCGTTACTGATGAGGACATCAAGGGTGAGCGATTAACAAAGTCAAAGAGTCTATTTGCTCTCCTCTAAAGCCGGTTCCATCAATAGCTTCGATCAGGAAAGACCTCAGCACTACATGGCGTACGTTGATATGTGCTTGTTCTCTGTATGGCAAACTCACATATCTTTCCTGTTACAGACACCGTCGGCAACTGCGCCATGCTTCCTCGCGACAAGGGTGGTGTCGTCGATAACTCGCTCAAGGTTCGTAGAGCTGTCTCGGATAGGTTCTTATCAGCCGTACAAACGATCCCATTTTAGGTTTACGGCACGAAGAACCTGCGTGTCTGTGATATCTCCGTTCTCCCTCTGCACGTTGCGTCGCACACACAATGTAAGCAAACGCTGGGCCCAATTTTTCCTATTACACAATATCTGACGATCTATCCTTTATCCAGCTCTTGCGTACGCACTTGGAGAGCAATGTAAGTGTAATGATGGATTCAGTTTGAATTGACTTGCTAATCTTCCCTCGAAACTACCCAGTGTCCCACATCCTCCTGCTGGAGAAGATCCAGGGTGACTTCATGACCCACTTGGGCAAGAAGTAAATTGACACGCTCTAGTGTCTAGACGCTACATTTTTGCCTTCACGTTACGTTGTACTATTAAATGTGTCCGACGATTCCCGATGTGTACTATATGCACTTATGCTGTATCCACATACATAACAAAATCGACTTCTCCCATGACTTACTCCGCGGACTTCCCATCTGAGAAATCTGTAACGTCAAGAACGATGGACAATAGTGCTAATGACTGTCTACAATATGAGGATTGTATTTATTGGCAAAGTTACTGTGTCGGCGGGAGTTTCTTCGCCAAAATAAAAGGGCTCGAGAAGGTATTTACAATCTACAGAACGGAATCATCAACAGTATGAGTGCAGTGTTCAGGCACTTTGGGTTTTTTGAGTGTATCAAGAAGTAGGAAAGCATCTCAAGCGTTTTGACGGAAGCAGTTGCCTACGCGTCAACTATATCTCAATAGTGACGTGCCACCCCATTTTGTAATCAGTCCATGCGTCAAAGTCTCGTTCCAATGCCTCGGCCGCATCTTTGACGATCCTTTCAGTGATGTCCGATGAGCCGTCGCCGGCAAAAAGCGATGAAGATAAGACCAGACTCACTGAAGGTCATCTGTCATAGGGAAGCGATCGGGGTCGCGTTTCTCCAAAGCCTTGAGAACCAGCGTAACGCCGAAGCGACTAATGCGACTCCATCGCATACGCATGAAGCCGTTTCCTGCTTGCATGGCAGCGGCGCGAAGGTCATCCAAGGTCGCATTCTTATAGCCTCTTTTCTCTCGCAGCTTGGTGAAGATGTCCTGATCAGCTCCAGCGGTGTCGATATTGTCGTTGCTCTCTTGGATGATGTTCGTCACAGTACCGGCACAGTTCTCGAATGCTTCGAGAAGAGTTGGGTGTTCCGCGACGAAGACATCCCAGTCAATGGGACCTTCACCTTCCGACCATTCAATAGACATAGTGCCTTCCGCTATAAGGGCCGCGAAAAGGATTCGTCGACGCATGGCCATGAACCTCTACAAGGTCAAAGAGTGACGTTAATGAATGCACTAATTTTTAGTCAACATCGATATTACCGCGAGGCATTTCGCCTTTGATGCCCTCTCGGCCAATGGAGGCACGCCCCATGACACAGGAACCAGATCGATCCCTCCTCCTCTAATATCGCATTGGCAGAAGAAGTTCTGCTCTCGACAGTGGAAGCAAACTGATATCTCTGTGAAGTGTACTCAGTGGCAGTGACTGGTGGCTGAACAATGCAATCTTACCACGAAGTTTCCAATTGTCGAAGCTAATGACTGGCTCAAGCGCTCGCAGTGAAGCCGTCGGCGTCGCCATGATGGTTGTAAGGCGGAGGGACAAGATTGATGGGGAGGCGCGCGCCTAACCGATCTTCTTCACGAAGAGAAGAGGCATTCGATGGACAGGAAGCACGGATTAGGTAGAGAGTCAACCAAGTTAGGAGTTGACTCCATTCAAATTAGTCCTCACTTCAACGGACGTTCCAAGGTGGACCGTAGGTGTGGGAGGTCCTAGGTGCTGCCTCTTTCAGTGTATCTTATCCAATCACAAAGACCATCATCCACGATTCACGGTTCTTGCAGTATTCCACTATGCTCACTCAATCTCGTTTTCCTTGGATTATCAACTATCTTTCTGTTTCTTCTTGGCGCAAATTCTCCACTAGGACCTCATGGCCCGCTTCTTCCGGTAAATGCTGGACCCTAGTGCCCGAACGCTGCACCAAATGATTCAGAATTCCCTGATGATTATCATACGCCTCTAACTGGTTGCATGGATATCAAAGGAACCAAAATCCAATATTCAGATTCTGCCATATTCCGTATGTGGGCTGCGATCGGAGCATACCAGTCAAGTTGTTGAAGCCCTCATCCTCTCATCTTGGCGGATTGACTGTGTACGCATGTTTGCTTACGCTTATTTGGGCGCCTCGCGAACCAGAGTATCGAATAGTTCTCCAACCTCACTGCTATCTTGGAACCCGGCCATCTCGCTCCTACACATGAGTCATATGATTCAGGTGAACTTGGGTCGCCAACGTGCTGTACGAGCTGATTGGACTGATCTGATGCTCCTGTTGAATTGCAAGCGGAGAGCTGGGGAGACCTGCATGTAATGAGCCCAACACCTGGAAGTCGACAGCCATGCAAATCGCTCCACTTGTTCAATTTACGAAAACGCATGGTCTCTTTACCAATGGTGTGACTAAGAGGTCCGACTGTCAACACGATTAGCTCAACAAGGATCGGACGGGCTTCGCTCGCAACCCGAGTCCCCATGAATCAAAGCATATCTCATCTCAGTAATGACCCTATGACATAAACCTTCATTGCTAAGCCGGAGTTGGTGATTTGATCTCATTGCCAGTGGTTTACACACCAGTATGTCTTTTCCAGTTTTTTGTGCTTCATCTGGCCTATGTTCAACCGCGTTTACTATCAGCAAAACGCGCACAGGCGATGAGTAGCGAGCGTGTATCATCACGTGAGGATCGGGGATTTATTATTGATTCACTGGGACCCTTGCCATACGGTTGAGGGCACAGCTCGACCGATCCCCGTGCTCTCGAATGATGACTCGTAATGGTTCGACAGCTACCCCCCTGTCAAATTTGCGTTTACTCATCATATGGAGAGGATTTTCATGCCATTACAAAGCACCGACGGCGACTCGCAAGTCTCGAGTGCTATCGTGTACCCCCAACGAACGTATAAAAACCGTCAAAACTTTCTGGGTCAATAGACATTCTTCTCCAACACAAGTAATCTCACCTCCATCCAATAAAATTCACGAAATGTCCGCGAAAACTCAAGTCAGTGTACTTCATCGCATGCCCCCTCGCACTAGCTCATTTGTCGCGTTCTAGCGTGCTCTCGTCTTCGATGGTGTTGGGAAGATGAAAATAGTCACCTCGAAGGTCTACCCCACACTATCGGCTAATCATGTCATCATCAAGGTCAAGGCTGTTACGCTAAACCCTACTGATTGGGTGGTAGGTGCTCAATCTCGTTGTAGCGTTGTCACGGCTACTGATTCACAACTTCTGGCTCTTCCGCGATCCTCTAGCACCTCGATGGTTATCTGGGCGAACTTACTCCAGGCACTTCCCTCGGCTCTGACTTTGCGGGCGATGTCGTGGAAGTTGGAAGCGAAGCCCAGACCAAGGTAGGTTCTCGTCTCTCATCACTTCGTAGGTTGTCTCAAGTATTGACTTACAATTCTTATTTCCGATTCGCAATCCAGGGTTTCAAAATCGGAGATGCAGTAGCTGGCTTCACTCGAGGTGGTATCCTCGACAGAGAGAACGGAAGCTTCCAAGGTATTGCGATCCAATTATCATTTGCCTTGCGGATCACTGAAATCATTTGTACCTTTAGAGTATATCAAAATGCCTGCCGAGCTGGTACGTGGGCTTTAGGGTGATTTTCCGATCCTCCGATTATCGCTATAGCTTGCACGAATAGATCTGGCATAAGCCCTCTTCTCTGCCGTACGAAGTTGCGTCAAGCATGGGTGGTATCTCTCTCTCGGTAGCGGTGTATAGTTTGATTCACCGTCTTGGTCTTCCAAAGCCTTGGGAACCCAAACCTGAAAAAGCTGCTCCCGTGAGTAATTATCCTCCATCCAGCAGCCATCGTCGATCTAACCTGACGTCATATTTGATTTTCGGTCCGTCAACTAGCTTCTGATCTGGGCGGGATCGACCTCCGCCGGCCTTAATGCCATCAGCCTCGCCAAGTTGTGCGACGATCGCATTCCAGTTATCACGACGGCTTCTCCTCACAACTTTGAGCTCGTCAAGTCTCGCGGCGCCGATGTCGTTTTCGACCATAAGGACCCCGATGTGAGCCAAAAGATCAGGGCTTGGGTGAAGGAGAAAGGGTATTCGGGGGGCATCCTGAAAGGCCTAGATTGCGTTAGCGTGGGCGGTACGTTCTTTGAATAGTGGTGATTAAACCTCATATTCATCAATGGTACCAGGTTCGACTGAGCTTGTCACTGAGGCGATGAGCGGTGGAGTGTTGGACGCGTTGCGTACGTCAAGCCCCAACTCATATATCGTACCGCACTAATTTTCTGATCTGCCCAGTCCCTGTCTCCCCCGGCGAAGGGAAGACGTGGCCAAATGGCGTAGACGTACGTGGAGTCGCAATCTATACGGTTCTAGACCCCAATAATGCCAAGGAGTTTGCCAGCATCCATGAATGGTGGGCGACAATTTACGGCTCCATCGTAAAGGGCTACCCGATTTATTTTCTCACTATAATAGGTATCAGCATCTGCCGTCGCTCATCACGGAGAAAAACTTTGGGCACTGCACCCCACTTGAGGTGTCGAAGGGATTGGAAGGCATTCCGGATGGTCTGGACAGACTTCGCGCTAAGAAGGTCTCGGGATCAAAGCTGGCATACATCCTCTGAGTCTGTGGAATTTGGATCTCCCGTAGCGACGAACTTGCGCACTTGTTCCCAGTGGTATCGAGAGGCTTGTCAAGCGGGATCCATTCAATCGATTGGTAAATTTTGACTACAAATACATGTATATCCACTTCTCCCCCTCCTATTGTCCGCAAAAACATGGCCAATTTATGTGACACGAGTCAAGGACTGATCAGAGCAAGCAGCCAGCACATCGAACAAGTGTGTGCGATCACGTGATGCTTTCCACCATGGTACTCTGTCGGCGAGAGTGACTCAAACTCAACAGCCCGAGGGAGATTAGTCTATTTAGTTAGTCGGTCCTCTGCTCTCCAGATATCGTTCACCGCTCCACAGCCCTAATGCAATTCAGAGAGTCATGGGAGAGTGTGTGATCTCGTTTGAGTTGAAGAAACTCGTTTGAAATTTGGGATGAGTCGCAGTCGCCTCGACAAACTGGGCGGCCTGTGATGCTTCACCTCAGATTGTACTTGCTATGAGCGCACGTGGATACTCACAAACTATGTCCAGGCAACCCTGAAAGTACCGCATCGACTCGCACACTGCCGTGCAGATGCTAGTCATTCGGTCATGGCGATACCGGAAATCAATTGCTTTCGGCAGCATCTGGGAGTTGAATTGTCTGTCGACTTCTGCTGATAAGATTGTGCGAATTGAATCTGGTGACCTGGGGCTCCTTGGGCGATATAAGACTTGAGTTTAGGTCATCACCTTTCGCCTCACCCTCTCTTCTGTGTCTCGCGACCCCCTGCCACATGTCACAAAAATCCCAGGTACTTTCGCTGCTTCGTTACTACTCTCACCTGTCCTAGAAGCTTCATATAAATCTTCTTGCTTCAAAAGCGTGCGCTCGTCGTCGAGAGCAATGGAAAAACGGAAATAATCACCTCCAAGGTTTACCCGAGTCTTTTGCCCAATGAAGTCATCATCAAAGTCAAGGCCGTTACGCTCAACCCGACTGATTGGATGGTATGCCAGACATTCCTCACAGCACGTGCTGACGCGCAAGAACTGATGAATTATACATTTTCGCCTATCTCGCTGGCCACTTGAAGCATCTTGATGGGATTTTTGGGAACCTCGAACGCGGGACGTCGCTTGGATCCGATTTTTCTGGTGACATTGTCGAAGTGGGCGCCGAAGCGCAGAGCAAGGTGCGCTATTCATCTGGCTCTATATAGTGCCGCACCCTCAAATTGCCATCCCAGGGATTCGCAGTCGGAAATGCTGTCGCCGGCTTCACTCGCGGTGGTGGTATCGACAAAGATAACGGCACCTTCCAAGGTAAATAACCCCGCACGCAGACACCGGCTTGATAACTTTTCGCTGAATCGATCGCACATTCCAGAATATCTTAAGATGCCATCTGAGCTAGTATGTGTCGGTTTAACGTCCTGCCTTTGACTGCTGCTAACGCGTTGATATGTAGATCTGGCATAAACCTTCTGCCCTCTCCTACGAAGACGCTTCATGCATGGGCGGAAGCACCCTGTCGACAGCTGCTCATTCTCTTATCTATCGCCTTGGCTTGCCGAAACCTTGGGGACCGAAACCGGAGAAGTTTGAACCCGTGCGACCTCTTTCCGCTCGCAATCCTTGATCCCGAACTGATTATTTCATCCAATTTGACCATCAGATTTTGATTTGGGGAGGATCATCTTCGGTCGGACTTTATGCTATTAGTCTCGCCAAGTTGTGCGACAATCGCATCCCAGTGATTGCCACTGCGTCTCCTCACAGCTTTGAGCTTGTGAAATCTCGCGGCGCCGACGTCGTATTTGACTATAAAGACCCAGAGGTGAGTCAGAAGATCAGGAACTGGGTGAATGACAAAGGGTATCCCGAGGGCATCCGGAGGGGCTTGGATTGCGCGAGCTCGAATGGTAGGTCCCACGATGTAGTGTCATTGGGTTTACAGGATTCTCACGTGGAGGTTAGGATCTACCGCGCTTGCAACCGCAGCAATGAACGGCGGAGTGCTTGATATATTGCGTCGGTTGATCTCTATAAACTTGAAAATACCCTTACTCAATCAATCCCGGGCCCCTTAGTTCCCGTTTCTCCAGGAGAGGGAAAGTCGTGGCCAAACGGCGTGGATGTGCGCAACGTGAACATCTATTACGTCTTGGATCCCAAGAATACAAAAGACCATGCAGACATGCACGAGTGGTAAGTGGGAGAGCTCAGCTATGTCAGTCTGGATCTGAGCCCTCTTATTGGCATAGGTATCAGCGTCTTCCTTCACTCATCACGGAGAAGAACTTCGTGAATTCCAACGTGCTGGAGGTATCGAATGGGCTGGAGAGCATCCCTGCCGGTATTGATAGGCTTCGCTCCGGCAAAGTATCGGGCAAAAAGCTCGCCATCATCCTCTAAGGCCAAAGCCTTCTCCAGAGCCAGGCATGTGTTTGGCAACGCCGAACTGCGTGATCGCGAACCTGTTCCAAGGCTCTGGGGCCCTGTGCCTTCGCCATTTACTTCAATCTTGTAACTGTTGAATGTTGCTCCAAAAGAATCTCAATTGTCCCGAACTTCTTCGAGCCCGGTTCTCTATTTAGGGACTCGATCACGTGCCTCTTCAGTGAATCGACCCATCGCTCTACTTTAATTAATTGACCCAAACGTCTTGTGTCAAGGGACGGCATCCAACTCCTCAGAGCGCTCATTCATGACGGATGAGAGCTTGGTTAACAGCACTCATCCTTGTATCTTGTCGAGGCTTTCGGTATCAAAATCCACGTCATCAAAGGGTCACTTCATGCTGTACCTCGTTCGGCGTAAAACTCCGGGCTCAGCGCCGTATCCTCGATAAATGACCGCTTCCCCACAATTTAACTTGGCGCCATAAAGCCTCGGCGTCTCAGTCACCGTGTGGAGGTGCGGGCATTGCATCTCCACCCCTCGATAGGGTAATTTAGGCTTGTGCGCGTCCAGTCTGATGGTATTGTCCTTGGAAGCGTATAAAAGTCTTGAGCTCTCCTTCACGTAACTTCAGACCTCTGGTACCAGAGATCCCTCATCTTGAATTCGGAACTCTCCTCAACATGTCGGAGAGAACCCAGGTAAGATCGAATCATCAAGCCCAACCTACACGATCTTGAATGCACCAAACCCTAGCGTGCACTTGTTATTGCGGCCACTGGGAAAACTAAGATCATTACATCGAAAGCCTACCCTCGCGTTTCCCCAAATGAAGTCATTATTAAGGTCAAGGCAGTCACATTGAACCCTACTGATTGGATGGTGCGTGCTCTTTGTGCTGCTTGGACCCCATATTCATCAACAATTTGCGGAACTCACCTCTCTCAACAAATTGTAGCATCTCGATGCTTACATGGGCCCACTTGCACCAGACACATCCTTAGGTTCCGATTTTGCAGGTGATGTTGTCGAACTCGGTGCTGAAGCCCAGAACAAGGCGCGTTGTTGGTTGACCTTCGTCCTCAATATCTCATGTATCCTCACATATAACTCCAATATGGATGTGATATTCCAGGGATTCAAGGTTGGAGATGGGGTTGCTGGCTTCACGCGCGGAGGTGCGCTTGACAAGGACAATGGGAGCTTCCAAGGTAGTCTAACGTATACATCAGGCTTTCGATGAATTTTCTTGCTCAAACTATGGTATATTCTAGAATACATCAAGATGCGAACCGAGCATGTATGTGATGTACTCCATGTGCCACTCGACTGATGCTGAATATCTAGCCATAGATCTGGCACAAACCCTCTTCCTTGCCGTACGAAGATGCTTCGAGCATGGGTGGAATTGCTCTCTCGACGGCTGCGTACTCCCTAATTTATCTCCTTGGACTTCCAAAGCCTTGGGAACCACGGCCAGAGAATGTTGCACCGGTAATGCTTTGTCGTTTGTGATTCATTTTGGTACGATTGAGACCGATAAATGACCTTGTCTGTCATTTTTGTCTCATCCATTAGATCTTGATCTGGGCAGGTTCTACGTCCGTTGGGCTTTACGCCATAAGTCTTGCCAAGCTGTGCGATGACCGGATTCCGGTTATTACCACTGCTTCACCTCACAGCTTTGACCTCGTCAAGTCTCGCGGCGCGGATGTCGTCTTTGACTATAAAGACCCTGAGGTGAGCCAAAAGATTAAGGACTGGGCGAAGGAGCAGGGGTATGCGGAAGGCATCCTGAAGGGCCTGGATTGTATTAGCTCGCACGGTAGGCTCCCTTGCTCAGAATCTCTCACTCTTGAAGCTCATCAATGGCGCTAGGCTCGACCACATTGGCGACTGAGGCGATGGGCGGGGGAATGTTGAATGTACTTCGTACGTTGCTCCTAGCACTTCTGAACTTTTCCTGACGCAGCTGTTGATCATTTCAGTCATGGTCTCCCCCGAAGAAGGAAAGTCGTGGCCAAATGGCGTGGACGTGAGCTTCGTTGTAATCTACTCCGTCTTGGATCCCAAAAACGAAAAAGCATTCGCTAGCGTCTATGAGTGGTAAGTTGCGAGTCTTTCCCGAGTCATTCTCGTAGATGTTCATGAGCCTCCGATTCTAGGAACCAGCAACTACCGACACTCATCACGGAGAAAAACTTTGGGAACTCCAATCCACTGGAGGTATCAAACGGCTTGGAGAACATCCCAGATGGCCTGGAGAGACTTCGCGCCGGGAAAGTCTCCGGCTCGAAGCTGGCCTACATTATCTGATCCTCAACAGCGTAGCGGAATTGAGTAGGTCAGGTAAGGTGCGGGTCTCTCGCTGCAGAATCGCGAGTGGGATGTGATCATTCAGAGCAAAACAACTCTCCTCACTGTGGGGCGCGCGTCTGATTGGTTCTGGCGAGCATATCTTCCTCTCCTGTCTCTCTCTTTCAACCCCTATTACTCCGTTGCCTATAATCCATTGGTACTCTGAAACGCCCCGGTGTAGCACATAAATACTCTCTGTTAACCCAAGATTGCAGCTTCGCTCTTCGCGGCCGATTGTGAGCAGCGCTCTCTGAAAGCACCCCAGTTTATTGGTAGCAGTGTTAGTAAGTCATTGGGGATAGGGCAGAATTGCGATGACATGATCATGAGGGGCTGACAACCTTTTGAAACATTCACACAGTGAACCACAACGCCATCACCACCAATGAGCGGTAGTTGCCGGCGTGCCAGCTACGGCACGTGCCTTGGCAACTCCCCATGCAACGCCATTCTCCAGAAGAGATTCAGAAAGTCCGCAAGATCTCGGTGGCGTGTGGGATTTTGCTAAAAACAGACTATTTGCTTGTGTAGTTGGGTCACCTCACGCGCTTTGCCTCACCTCTCGTGCCCTTCTGCTGCAAACGCTACCAAGAGCAACCATATTCAGCATCTCGAACCCGGGAATCGAAGCCCCCGAGCAGAGGCGACCGCTAAACGATGCTGGTCAAAGGAGATGCATGCCTAGAGTGTCGAAAGCGAAAAACGGTAAGTATGGCCGGGATAAATTGCTCTTGCATCTCGCGAAGCATTCCACTCCTTACCTCCTTCGCCTCGTCCACTTTGGCTCAATTGCATCTGACATTGTTTTTCTCATCACTTTGTTACTTTGCAGAAGTGTGATAGCTTGAAGCCTCAATGTTCACGTTGCGATCGGCTCAACAAAAACTGTATCTATTCCGGCCTACCTCGGCGTCGTACCGTAGTTGACGCCTTAGAAGCACGGACCATGAAGCTGGAATTAATCACTCACAAACTTACACTACCGAAAGCCCACAACCTCTTTCTCCTATCCAAGAAGCTTCAGGAGAGGGTCGATCGCTTTGGGGGGCCACCTAGACATAGGCAGCTGCCTCATGCAGCGACGCCGTCTCGTCCGGTAACAGCTCCAATTTGGGAAAATAGCGAATGGTGGAGGCGAAGCGAGTATATTTTGGCTGAGGACACTGCACTGGAAAATCTCTCCACCATCCAGGCAATCGCCGAGGAAGAGCTGAGCTTGTATGATTTCGCAAAATTGGAGGATCTGCCTCTCTCATTATCGATTCGGCTGTATGTGTCACCTATTACACATTGCATTATGAGGGTGCCTGACTGTATGTGTGCAGAATCAACTTATTTCTTCCGTTCCGCTCCCACTATTATTTCCTCACCGACATTTCCAACTTTATTCGCTGCCTTTCTCTTCCATCCTCCGACCCAGAATCCATCCACCCGTGCCTGCTGAATGCATGCTATCTTGCTGCGTGCGCTTGTAACAGGGGTGGCTTGATCACCTATATACCACACTTTCTCCACCGCACTCGCCATTTTCTTGAACAGTCCCTAATGTTTGCTGATCGTATGGTTCAATTCCTGTGGGCTAGTCTTCTTATGGCCGGCTTCTTGCTGAAAGAACGGAGAATAATCGAAGCTACAACAATAGTCGATGCGGGCACTCGCTTCGCATTAGCATGCGGGCTGGGACTCCCTAGTGATGCCGCCAGCGAGAACAAAGGATCGTCTTCTGGTGAACAACTTCTCCCTCCCCCTAAGAACCAGGCTGAGAGAGATGATCGACTTCGGCTTGCACACTCTATGTACATTGCGGCCCAAGGGCTTCCTAATCTGGGGTGCCCAGCACCATTCCGCTTCGACGACGGGTGGTCTCCCTTTTCTCAGGAAGCTTCCTGTGAAATTCAGGACGGGAAGGTTCGTTCTATTGCGTATGAGAGGATCATATGCTCACAAGAACTCTTTTAGTTATTAATACCCATAGGAAACCTTTGGCATTTGGAGCTCTATCTGAAGGTTCTGGTAACGAACACATTTGAGCGAGTGAAGAGCTTTGGTCGATCCGTTGCTGGTATGCCATAGACGCTATTTTCCATGATGAAGCATCTTCATGACCGTCTCAATTCCCTTCTAGTAAACGGGCGTCTTGGTCGAGAGGAAGAGTATGCGTCTATTGAGACTCAGATTCGTGCACAGCATGAGTCCTTTCGTTCACTATATGATATGCATCGGCTGGGAACTTTTGAAGCCTCCAGCATGTTCGATATCAATATGGTGCTCGGTTGTGCCACGCTCTATGGCAGCGGGTTGGTTCTTCACAGTTTGTGGGCGGATCTTTATCCGGAATCTCAGGCAAAGATGCTCGAATGTTTACGTTGTCTTGTGGACGTTTGCGCTCAGACCAAAGCTTACAAACACCCCCATCTAGGCCTGATGAGCGTAGTGAGCATCTAATTTTTCATCTTGAAACCATCACATTGACCCAAGCATTATCTACCACAGGTTCACTTGATGAACGCCGTCCGTCTTATCGCTCACGAGCTCAAGCGATCGAGATCTAGAGAAAACATAGAATTGCTCGCCAGCTACTTTCTAGCCGTCGATTTGCTCCTCGACTTTCTCGATGACAGCATGGTGTTTTTCCCGGCATGGGGTAAGTGTTTTTTCTAATGCTTGATCGGGTTACTAGTAGCCATTATCTGATGCCTATCGCTCTCCCTCCGGCCCTTTACCCAGTGGACGTACTTCCAACACTGAAAGACACGCTGACCGCTTCCGCCCACTCACTATCCTCCTGAGATGCTGAATAACCTGGATTTTGATGTGGTATATGCTCTACACACAGCAAGGGACGGCCTATGATCAACCCCTCGGTTGCTCCTCCGACCACACCACCCTCAGCCGCAGGCGCACGGTGAAGGTGGTCAACTTATTCCTTATTATTTTCATTCGTCTTTAATCCCCTACTTCG
Source organism: Clavulina sp. PMI_390 (assembly GCA_015039315.1). NCBI lineage: Eukaryota > Fungi > Basidiomycota > Agaricomycetes > Cantharellales > Hydnaceae > Clavulina > Clavulina sp. PMI_390. Next base: position 96,194 of record WIDE01000049.1, read on the forward strand.
ATCTCTTGCTGTAGACATTACCTCCTTGAACTGTACGTATACGTCGCGTCTCTGGCATGAGAGCAGAGAGGACTCTTCTGTTACGCACAGACCAATAATGAGAGAAATCCCTTCAGCGTCACCACTGAGAGCCATGGAGGCGCGAGGCAGTTGCTTGCTCATCCACGAGGGTTCCAGTACATGGCTATCGAAGCCCTTGATCCTGATGAGGCCGTGGAGAATAGAGAATACTCAAATGACTCAGCAACCCCCAGGTGTCTCACAATCCCGCATTCACCTAGAGATAAATTGCAATGCTGGCAACATCTTACTCAGCGACATGAGCAACACCAGCAAGACGGTGTGGCGCATCTCATACCATGCATCGTGGGAACCAGGTCACGAACACTCAGCAACAAACGGCTCTCCCTTTGAAACAAGGAACCGGCTAGTTCACAGCACTTCAATTCTCGATGACAATCACCCTCATTCGGGCATAGAGAGAGAGATACCCTGCCTAACACTCAAGTGCATGCATTCGAGATCCAGAATGGATTGGTGTCGTGTGGACATTTCGCGAATTTCCACCTCTGACACTCCGAGACATCTTCACGAAGGGTCGAGTCCTCACTTTCTCGCTTACTGTGTGGGGAACACGGCCTAGATCCTTACGCCCGCGGCCCATCAGCCCTCCATCATACTCCTAGGCAACTTGAGACACCGCGTTTTAGTCATCCAGTGGAGGCCATCCCATCCTCCCACCTCCACACGACGATGACCAACTTGTGAGCTTCAACCACAGCGTACACGTCTTCATATCTGCCCGGATATCGTATATAAGTCATAAGACTCCTTTGTGTGCAGCCCGTCCCCCTCCTACCAAGCATCCTCCCCCTTGAGCCAGCAAAATCACTCCCATGTCTGCGAGAACTCAAGTCAGCAGAACCCCTCCATCTCATATCTCATAGCCCTAAATCTCTCGTCCTCTAGCGTGCCCTCGTCTTTGATGGTGTCGGAAAGACCAAAATTATCACCTCGAAAGCCTACCCATCGCTCTCTGCTAACGACGTTATCATCAAGGTCAAGGCAGTCACGCTGAACCCAACTGACTGGGCGGTATGATTGATCTTCATCAATATGCGCGCATATTAACTGATTTATGTTCCCTTCCGCCTTGTTACGGTGGTCCTGTTTAGCATCTTGATGGTTATATGGGTCCACTCCCCGCAGGTGCATCACTCGGCTCTGACTTTGCAGGTGACATTGTAGAAGTCGGTAGCGAAGCCCAGAACAAGGCATGTTCTTCCCCAACGACACTACAGTGTGTGTCAATTTCTGACGGCTAGGCGGTGCTCCGCACCTGCTCCTCTAGGGTTTCAAAATTGGGGATGCTGTCGCCGGCTTTACTCGTGGTGGTTCCATCGACGAGCAGAACGGAAGCTTCCAAGGTATATTGCAATCTCAGTCTGAGCATGTATTACGAACCACTCATCGATATTGTTTGTCCAGAGTACATCAAGATGCCAGCCGAGTTGGTAGGTACCCTGACATGCGATACCCTATTCATCGACTATTGCTAAGCCTTTCCTTCGTAGGTCTGGCATAAACCCTCTTCTCTTCCATATGAAGATGCTTCCAGCATGGGTGGAATCGCTCTCTCCACAGCTGTGTATAGCCTGATCTCCCAGCTTGGCCTACCCAAGCCTTGGGAACCTAAACCAGAGAAAGTTGCACCGGTAAGTCTCCTTCATTTATTATTAGATAGGATTAACGCTGATTAAGGGCTATACTTTGTTGTTGATTTCGCCAAAAGATTCTGATCTGGGCAGGATCGACATCAGTTGGGCTTTACGCCATCAGCCTCGCAAAGATGTGCGATGAACGTATTCCAGTTATTACCACTGCGTCTCCCCATAGCTTCGACCTTGTGAAGTCTCGGGGTGCTGATGTTGTCTTCGACTACAAGGACCCAGAGGTTAGCCAAAAGATCAAGGCTTGGTTGGAGCAGAATGGCCACTCGGAGGGTATCTTGAGCGGCTTGGATTGTATCAGCGCACACGGTTAGTTCCTCGGCTCAAATTATACGGCCTTGGAAACTCATTCATAGAACTAGGCTCGACCGAACTTGCCACTGAGGCGATGAACGGTGGAGTATTGAATGTGCTACGTAGGTCGATTCTTGCACTCTCAAGGGCTTTTACTGAGAGGATATTTGATTTATCTAGTTCCAGTGTCCACTGAGGACGGAAAGTCTTGGTCAAACAGTGTGGACGTACGCTTCATGTTGATATACTCAGTCTTGGATCCTAAGAACGAAAGAGACTTCGCTGACATGTCCGAGTGGTAAGTTAACAGTTCGATTGTAAAGTGTTCTGTCTGATAACTGTGTCTTATTCAGGAACCGACGCCTTCCATCACTAATCACTGAGAAGAACTTCGTGAATGCCAACCCAATGGAAGTCACAGTATCGGAAGGATTGGAGGGCATACCGGCTGGCCTCGACAAACTCCGTTCCGGAAAGGTTTCAGGAACGAAATTGGCGTACGTTTTCTGATACTGGACCGTGCCTATCATCTGCGGCCGTATATGTCACCGCGTGAGGTATTGAGTTCCGAATCCCATTGATATCAACCTCAACACAGTCATTGTACATGTAAGATACGTGTTTTACCATGGGTTGTATTTCCATCGGTTTCTGTACATTTATGGAAACCCAATATTATACAAGCACAATTTTGATCAGAGGACAAATACGAATGTTTGGTGACGATGCACTTAACAACATCAGCTAAATGTGATGAGAAGGATGTGGTAAGCCAGGAGCAGACCGAGTTCTGTCGATCAGGCGGAAAGATCCCTCTCTGCCCTAAGGATATCGGCGACTGGAGAGAGGACAAAGAGGTTTTAGAAATCCGCCTGATCAGAAAACTCACTGACGACCACTTACGTTGTTCTCCGATGGCGTATGCAGTGGCTATAATGGTACCCACAATCAGTTACTCGTCAATCAATCGGAGGCTGAATCATTCTGGAACCGAGATATGTACCTTGCATGTGCCCAGAAATGTGCAGGGGAATAATGGAGAGATCGCACACACGAAGGTTCTTAGTGCCGTATACCTAGGGTTGAGCCAATCATTCAGCCAAGGTATCTATGGGGGATCAGAATCAACATGAAGCATCAGGGAAGCCGACCTTGAGAGACGCATCGACAACTCCGCCTTTGTCACGGGGGGCCATTGAACACGATCCAACGGTGTCTAACGGAACGAGGTGTATAGGTCGAAATATAAGCCGAAAGTAAATAAAGGTCGGTGGGTTGACAGCAACTTACGAGACATGGCCTCAACATTCGCATTAATCAACGCTAATGCGAGAGAATTTGCTGAGCAGACCTGGTCCATGCGATAACCATCTGGGATAATCTTACCTCTGAGATCATCGTCGGTTTTCACAACTGGACCAGGAGCCAATTCTTGTACTGCGATGTACAACGTTTATCGCAGCATCTTTCAACGAACTGAACACCACGGAAATGTGAAAGAAAGCTACACACCGATGATATCCTTGAACGGGGACGTTGTAGCGAGCTTGCGTGACCACTTGTGCAATTCCACCAAGATCTCTCGATCTACCATGTCGCATCACACGATAGTGGTACGAGGCCCATTATACCATGAATAAGATGATAAGTTCGGGAGAATCATGAGTACGACCAGGTGTCAGGCGACTTTGACGCATAGATGGTTAACGCACCAAGATCGTGGTCAAACAAGTTAGGGTTGATATCCGTCGCATCGTCAGGATCTGACGACTTGATGTGCTATTTATAGCGAGGCATTATGGAAGGAGACCGACGAATGGTAGCAGATTCATGGGAAAGGGAATGAGATGATAACCAAGACGGTTTGCACAAGACGCACAATAGATCCTCGAGAAAATGGAAGGTTGACCGTGGCAACTAGAGTGAAGTATGTCCTTCCTGGCTCCGGCTGGTCTGCAAGGTTGGGTAGGATCAGTAGTATTCCAAAAGTTTGCGCATGGAGATTGAAGTAAGGGGGTACTCACAATTCGGCGATGGATAGCACATGGGGGCCAGCGTGAGCTCCCCATTTACTGCCTTTGAATCCTTGAGCGCCTTCATCTGCAATGCATACTGCTCGCTCAGACCAGGGCGATTTTTCGCTGGGTCCTTCAGGTCTTCAGCAATCTTGGCTTCTTCTGCAGCAATGAGCTGCGCAAATCTCTCTGGCGGCACGATGTCGGCGAGATGGAGCCAAATGATGCTATTGATCTGTGTAATGAAAAGACCACGACCCTCCTTACTGCAGGTAAATAGCGCCATAGAGTCGAGGATAAGTGCCACGAATTCACCGTGTTACCCTGAATGCAGCATGACTCACTAGAGCTCGAAATGCTTCCCTGCGACAGCAGGGTCGGCTAAAAGATCCAAGGTTTCAAGGCCAAATTCCTTCGTCTTCGTCTCTGCAACAAAACATTATTGATTTTCCTTCAATTATGGCCGACAAACTCTCACCCCAGCAAGCCGCATTGAGGATGTGTTCCTGGGTGTTTTCGCCAACAGCGGGATTGTGAACTAAGGTCTTGATGCCCAAAGGCTCAATAATCTCCTTGTTCCCGATCCCAGAAAGCTCAAGGAGGGCACATGATCGTAGTGCCCTAATTTAGGATAGAGATGAACAAATTCTCATGGTGTGAAATCATTGGTGGACATACCCAGCAGAAAGTATAACATCGCGTTTTGCTCTCACAGTGTAGACTTCACCATCATAGTTGAACTCTACGCCCCGAGCCTCTACCATAGACTCCTCCGCAGGACTATCAAGAAGCACTCTTCTGGCCGTAGCGTTGATAAGAACTTTGAGATTGGGACGAGGTGGCGCATGGATCAGGTAGCCCTACGATGCGACTGGATTAGTTATGGACGTGAATATGGACCAATGGTTCACGCAAGTACTCACTAGCGCACTGAACGAACGCGTGTTTGTACGAGGGTCGATTGAATTGGGAAACGTGCCAAAGCCACGGATCTTGATAACGCTTCATCAAATTCATGGTTGAAAGGGGTCAGAAATAAACTCACATCTCCACTAGCCTATTAGATGACACGGGCGAAGTAAGCGTCCTCACAAACCGAGATCGGAAAGCACAGAATAAAACCATACCGGATCAGCCACTCCTGAGATGCCAAGGTTAGCGCACGCCTATGACGATAAACAAGGACGCATGTTATCGAAGCATTCCGCAATTACCACTGAGCAACGAACTGCTTTGATTTGTTGTTCTCCGCCAGTCAAGTTGTTTGGATAACTGAGATGAAT
>WIDE01000049.1:102556-150794 GCA_015039315.1 Clavulina sp. PMI_390
GGCCCTGTGTATAGGCGAACATCAGCCCTCTAGACTCCTGCACTATGGCTCGGATAATGGTGAGATTTCCGCCTAAATAAACAAGAAAATACAGCCATGAAAAGCGCCACTTTTTGGTGATTTTTCAGCCAAAATTCTGGCGGATTTTTGCCTCAAATATGGCATGAACTGCGACACAAAACTGACGATTTTTCATCTATATTTTTGCCACTTCCGCCACAAAATATGGCGAGTTTCCCTCCATAAATGCTGGCGGCTATCTCGTAGATAATCAGGCGGGTTTCTCGACCATTATTGGGTGGTTTTTCTTCCAATGGATCACAATATTTATTTACGAATTAATGATGATTGTACGATACAGACAAGATATTTGACCAAGAAAAGTCTGTTAGGAATCCAAGGCCAGACGTTTATCAAAGTTAGCGTCAAGGCGGAGGTAACAGAGCATAGAATAAACCTAAGATCATAGATCAGTAGGGTTGTACCCAATAAAAACGTCATATGCCAGGTACCTGTAGGGTTGATACCAAGACGTGCATATATTTAACAAGGAGCGGTGTCGAGTCACGGAGCAGGGTCTAGAGAATGTATTTGGCAGTCAATGAATCAGACAAGGAGTATGAGACAACAACAGTGAGCACTTACGTTGGAGATAAAGAATCTAGAGGACAAAAACGGAAGTTATTGAGCTGTGCAACAGGCTGAACCTATGATACATACATATCGAAATATAGGCAGATATAGGTCAGAGGCGGTGGTAAGACGTTGAAGATTGCTGGTTTAGATGCACTGGTTCAGCCAGGGATAAGGTAACATTATTGGCAAATCGAATGAGAAATAGTGGCATGAAGGTAACACATACTTTTAATGGCGCACACCCCGAGCTGAGGTCCTGCGAGCTTGCTTCTCTTGAGCAACAGCTTGTCTACCAGAGCGCAAGCGCTTCGAAGGACGAACTGTGCTCTCCTCTTGCTCCTCGTCGCTTGATTGGGTTGTCCCATTGTTTTCAGGCGGCGGGGATGGCTGCAAGCCTTGACGGCGGCCGGAGCTGGACGAAGGCGATGGGGCACGCTCCGGTTCTGCCTGTGGCCGGGTGAAGCGAGGTCGAGGGCTAGGTTGAGGCTGGGGCGGAGGCGGAGGCGGATGCGGAGGCTGGGTACCACCGGCCTCTAGGCCTGAGGCTCTCCGAGCAGCGCGCTGTCGAAACACAGTAACCCGGAGGGCAACATCCTCATCCAGGTTGTTTTCTTTGTGCCCATGGCGAGAGTTCTTGAGGATAGTACGAATGATCTCGCTGGTAGCCCAGCCTCCAGCAAACCGTCGGAGGAATGGAATCTCGTGATGCATCTGGATAGAGATGATTGAACCAAAAATTGAGAGCAATGCCAGGACCATTGTGAATAGAGACATGCCTTAGTGACGAAGTCATTCAGATGCATGCGCTTCTGCTCGCCAAAATAAATATGCCATTCCAGCTTCGCCGTCCGCATGGAAGCACGGATGTGGCCCTGATGGCAAAGTGAATCAGGCCAAGGAAAATGACGGTGAGAGAAGGCTTACTCTGACAGCATTGTAGAACTGCTTGCCTTCCATTGGGATTTCCAAAACGGTCATGAGCGAGAAGTTGTTACCTGCCGTGCCACGAGGCCTTGGAATCGAACCATCCGGGGCATTCGTCGCCCAGTTGGGGTTTGCCAAAACTACGTGGTCTTGAAACAGCTGTAAGAATGTTGGGGCCTGTGGGTTGGGCTGGTTTTGCTGCTCCTGTTGGCGTGACTGCGCTTGGTCTCGCCCGAGCCGGAGCTGTTGTGCAAGCTTCTCCGACGCCGCGAGTTTCTCTGTAAGTAAGGGACATGGGGAACGTACCAGGGAGCATTAGAATTAACATAGCTCATGAAGCAAACGGAGTAGTGGCAATGAAAGGTTCAAGATGGGGACAGACCTTGAAGATCCGCTATTGTGCGCCGCTGAGCCGCTGCCACGTCTTCGGCTTGCGAGAGTCTGCTGCCAGTGGGCATGGTGTTGTTGGCGTTGTAAGGAGTAACGACGGAAATTTGGATGAACAGCCGACAGTGGGCCAAAAGAGAGCGAGAATGGATGCGAAGCAGGAATAGAGGCAAAAGGGAGAGAGAGATGGCGAAAACATGTTGGGATAGCAGGGTACTTATACATTTTCAAAGGAGAAGTCAGTCGGGCCAAGCAAACACTAATATATGCCGACAACGCCGCACCGCCAACCGACGCCCGACAAACGATTTTCTCGACGTCGGTCAATCACTCGCCCTAGGCGCACACCTAAAATTATCTCTCAAGACTGGGTAAAGCGGCTGCCTGTACTCAAGCGACACCTTGCAACGTCTCTATCAGAACTATTCCACTGTCACCGCACCTTGCTCCGGCACGTTTATTTTTCAAAACAAGTCGCTCAAAACAACAAACAATGTCACGAGCACTCTCTCGGCCCGCTTCACGTCGTTGCGTAATATACTGAGCGAATAACAATTTACCCACTCCCCCTTCTCTCGTTCCACCTCTGCGCCTCAAACACACGCATAAAGACCTACTTGGAACGGATCCATCCTGTCGCTCCATACCCCAATTTCCACTCCTCTCCTCTCCCCTCCCTCGCTTTCTGGATCTCCTGTCCGGTCTGCCTCCATATTCTGTTGCTCACACTGGCTTGCTCTTTTCCACATTCTTGCGCCTCAACCGCTCTTGTCATCCTTGCTGCAGTACGTTGCTAGAACCCCGTCCATTTGACTTCTCATACTAACAATCCCTTTCAAATTTCTACCTTTACCCTCAGCTCACTTAATGGCTCGAGCAGCCAAGAGCCTCTGCCCTTGCGGTTGCGGGCAAAAGAACTCACAAAGAACTCAGTGGAACCATCTGCACGGGATGGGACCAGCATACCTATGTGCGACTCTGCCGAGCGCTCCCCAACCTCGGAAGAAGAAAAAACGGCTTAATCTGCCGCCTCAAAACCATCCTTCTCGCGCTCCACGACTGGCTCCGGCAACAGCCCAGCCATCTCCATTGCAACCGCAGGCACTCCAAATCTCTCGCCCGTCTCCATCACCTCCCACTGATGGCTTGCAGCCTCTTACGAGTCCTCCCTCTACCCCTCAATTGCCCTCTTCACCACCAGTCAATGACAATACCAATGACTTGCGCGAAGCCCGAACAAGTGCAAACATTCGCCGTGTCGCTCTCATCATGGAGGAGCTGTCCAATGGAGTAACTGATGGAGACGATGCAGGTACGGACCCGGAGACTGGTGACCCCATCATGCTTGAAAGCGAGGAGTTTGATGAGGCGAACCGGCGTTTCTATGAGCTCTTTCAGCAGGATGTTTTTGAAGCAAGTGAGTCATCGGAAAGCTAACAAATTATTTTATGTGATGGCTCACTATTCATCCCTCTTTAGTGGCGTCGGATGGGCTCTCAGAACCCGAACTTTCGCTCCTCCGTCAATTCGCTGCTGTTGTAGCTCATGGCATAACACGAGCATGCTGGGACGATCTCTCATATGTTTTTGAGACACTTGAAGTCCACAAGATCTCTGCTATGGCTGCACGTGTAAAACAGCTCAGTGCCTATGAGCGCAAGCTCTATGACTGCTGCCCTTCCAGCTGTTGCTGCTTTGCTGGTCCTTTTGCGGACTTGGACAACTGCCCATACTGTGAACACCCTCGATATCGCTCCGATGGCTCACCTTTCAAGACATTTGCCTTCCTCCCCCTCATTCCCCAACTCATTGCCCTGTTTCACTCCCCCGAGTTTGTCAAACTGATGAGCTATCGCGCTCGCTACTTTGATCCGTCCGACGATCCTGCTCGCGATGGTCGCGCAGAGCCAGGGAAAGTCAAGGACGTCTTTGATAGCAGCCATTATAAATCTATCAAGGACCTTTTCAAGGACCCGCGCGCGATTGCCCTCCTCCTCACCACTGATGGGTTTGCGCCCTTCAAAAAGCGCCACTATACTGCGTGGCCGCTTTTACTCATCAACTTCAATCTTCCCCCTACTGAGCGCATGAAGCAAGAGAACCTCATTTGTGTTGGGGTTATCCCGGGGCCCAAGGCGCCAAAAGATCTTGATTCATTCCTCATCCCTCTTATTGAGGAGTTGGAGGCATTAGAGAATGGAGTTGATGCCTTCGATTGCGATGCGATGAAGGCGTTCATCCTTCAAGCACATCTTCTTGATGTCTGTGGCGATATGCCAGCAGTAGCCAAGCTGACCCGTATGAAGGGCCCTGTTGCAAAGAAGCCCTGTCGTCGCTGTAATATCATTGGTATTCGAGTCCCTGGCTCTCGCAGCACTGCTCATTACTGTCCCCTTCATCGCTCCAACCATCCTGATTCCCGACTTGCTGGATCGATTGCAGTCTATGCCGCCAATTCTCTCCCCACTCGCACTCATGACTCCACTGTGGAGCAAGCTCGCGCTGTCGATGCTGCGCCGTCGAATGCTGAATCCCTTCAACTTGCAACGGAGTACGGCATCAACGGAGAGTCCAGTCTTTGCCGACTATCATCGTTCAAGCATCCAGCATCGGACCCACATGATCTGATGCACCTGGTGTGGGAGAACTTGATCAAGAACCTCGTTGCAATGTGGCAAGGTTCATGGAAATCGCTCGATCATAGTGCATATGCGATTTCCCAGCGTGAATGGGAGAAGATTGGCAAGCTTGTGGGCTCCTCAAGGAAGCTCATCCCTGGTTGCTTTGGCGCAGCACTACCCGACTTTGTGGCTCGCCCGTCAGAGATGACGGCCGAGAAATGGTCATTCTTTACTCTATTCATCGCCCCCATTGTGCTTCATGATGCTTTCCCTCACCGTCGCTACTATGATCACTTCATGAGGCTTGTTCCAATCCTACACCTCCTAATTTCGTTTGAGATAACAACGGAACAGATTGGAGAAGTTGAGCGTGGGCTTCGACAATGGGTAGAAGATTATGAGAGGTAAGTCAGCTTGGCCTTCTTCATTCCCATTTTTGCTCAATCCATGCTCGATTTGATAGGCTCTATTATTGCTACAACCCCCAACGCGCTAGCGTCTGCCCTGCGACTCTTCACGCGCTTCTGCACCTTGCAGACGACCTTTGTGATGCTGGACCACTCTGGGCCTATTGGGCATATCCAATGGAGCGGTTCTGTGGGCATCTAGGGCGTGCAATCAGCTCTCGCCGATTCCCGTGGGCTGAAATGGCCAATTATCTCGAGCATCGCGCTCAACTCTGCATCATCAGCCTACACTATAACCTCGGCGACCATCTCAACTTCTCAAAGCGACGTCATGTAGCTACAATGGCTCAGGGACAATCGATTGCTGCCTGTGAGTACCCAGTCTGAATGCTAGTATTCTCTTATATCTAATTGCGATGTCAATACGTTCAAGATCCTGGGCTTTCCCTACTGAATAAGCGCTCGATATTGCCGCAATTACTCTCCGACGAGCATCAGCGTATCGCAAAGCACCTTGTCACCCGTTTCAGCACGTTTGAGCCCTCGCAATTCACACCAACTTTGGCAGATGCACTTCAAGCGCTCCCATGGGATGTGAAGCGCTGGGACCGCCTCAGCATTGAGGGGGGTGACACAGTCTGGGTGTATCGCGAGCATCCCAACGGTGCTCCGATGAGCAATTTTGATGACCATCGCGATGCTTCGTATCTCCGAGTATGTTATCTTTTGCTATTCTTGTGTCTTTCTGCCGGATGTCGTGTGCTAAACCATTCTCTAGTACCAGCTATTAGTTGACATAAATGCACATCATCGCAATCAACCTCCCAGGTTTGAGCCATGCATTTTCTATGGCCGCCTTCGTGAGCTCTATGAAGTTTCTCTCCCTCGATCCGCGTCGCTTCGCCAGCCGTCACAAACACTCCTCCTTGCACTCATTCAACCCTGTCCGCTGAGCGCAGGACCGGTGCCGAACTCGTGGTCATTCCTTCCGGGTGACCATTTGCGTGCTACGCTCGAGGTGATTGATGTTTCAACAATATCCGCCGTTGTTGGTCGCTTTGTTTGGGGTGGAAGAGAATATATCTTGGATCGGGCCGATGGAAGCTGCGATCCGGTAATTGTTTCAGACCTAGATTAGTTCTACTGCTATTTTATGCTATTTCGCTATCAATACATGATCATTAAACAATCTACTCAATCGCCTTCACTAATTGGTGAAATCAAGCGAGATCTTGATTTTGGAGGAAAACTCGCCAGAGCATCTTGATTGCACTTCGGGACAGAGATCTGCAAAACATTAATGAAATCTCTGGCGTAAATTCCACCATTTTCTGGCGGAACTCCTGCCTAGCGGATTTAGAGGCGGAAATTCTGCCAGGTTTACGTCCATAGTGCTGGCACGATCATCGTTTAGCAAACCGTTCTGGCCAAAGCTCTCTGTCTTATACTCTAGGTAGTCATTGATCTGCGTGTCCTTGCTGGGAGGATGGAATCTATAACAATCCATAATAAGCGTTCGCAGATATGACTACCATGACAAATCGACTGAACAGTGAGATGTACCAACGTTTCCACGCGTTTCACTGCAGCATCATACCGAGCCCAGTTCCAACCTGGTGAGCCCAGCTTCTCCCATGCATTGATGTCAGACGCCTGAGGTTTCTGAAACGTCATGAAGTTTATGGCTGAAGTGCCACCAAGCCCTCGTCCACTGCACAGTGGTAGCATTAATGCATGGAGGGCTACACTTTGTCAAAATCACCGTAACGCACCGATTCACTTCCAAAGGCCGCCCAAGGCTCTCTTGGGTAGTAGTCTTGGAGCTAAGCCAGACATCGGCGGCAGGAGAGAATTGTTAGCACAGGGCATCGATAGAGCAGAAGAAGCACAAACTCACGAATATACCAGCACGGGGTTCTCATGCTCGCGGCCATACTGGGCAGGCATCACTGCAATTTGTCTAGCGTCAGAAGAATCACCACCTCAGCTCATTATAGGACAGTGACTCACCTATTGAAGGATACTTGTGCATTTCCCCTCCGGCCTCGAGCAGGGCAACGGTGACATTAGGGTCCTCCGCAAGACGAGAGGCGAGTGCCATCCCAGCAGTCTAACGATAGCAGTTTCATGAGCTGGCCAGACCAGGAGCAACAGAGAAAGCATACTCCTCCGCCTGTGTCAATGAATAAGTCCAAGTGGGATGATCGATCTGAGGGGAGCTAGGTGTCTGCGACTTACCGACCACGACATAATCGAACTCTTGGGAAGTGATGTCCTTCACATCACATAAGGCTGAGTTCTCGGTATCTGTGGGCTTTTCGGCTGGTTGGGACGTATGAGCAGACATTCTGGGGCAGGAGGTAGCGAATCAGGAAATCGTCAAATGAGGGCAGACCGAGCAGATTGACTATCACCAGAAAGACTCACTTGCAGCCTAGATGCACCTTTATAACTTTTGTCCGGGATAGTATGCCCGATCGTCCCCATGATCACTTCGACTCATTACGCGCTCTGCCATATGAATACGTTCCAGTAGGGAAGCAAGGAATCATCGTGAGTCAATCGGACGATTGGCAGACCGAGGACCCAGATCGTTCTGTTGGCCAAATGGCACCTACAGATCTTGCCAATGCCGGTATCAATAGGTGGGTATCCTGTTCCTCGAAGCCAGACTGAGTGTGCCGCTCAAATTGAGTTGACGCTCGTGGGAGTCGCCGAATCTATTGTTTACTATTGCTGTCAAGTTCGGGCGTACCTTTGTGTCGTGAATTCCAAGTAAAGCTAATCTTAAGAGTAGTGACCCTCAGACGGAAGGGCTCGCCTTATTGGGATATGGTATGATTTATTGACTACGAAACCAGCATAAATTACTTGTACAAAAGCACGAAGCAAACCCAGGAAAATACTGAATAAAACGAGTAAAGACATCGGGAAAGCCCCAATATAACAAGGAGGGAGGTGATCTGTTCATAGGAACGCAATAAAGTACAATATAATGCCCTGAATGAATAGCATCGCCCGGACGCCATTAGGCAACCTGAGCTTTGTGTCAGCCGAACTTTTTGAAGTTTTTTGCGATGCTAAGCCGCCTAATAAGGCCAATCAGACTACCAGATTTCCGCCGAAAAAGAAAAAATCAATACAAACCTGAGGTGAGAGACCACCAGTCCTGATAAGCGGCTTGCAACATGAGCACGAAGGCTTCTCCTTCTGGGCTCGTCCCACCCTCTCCTAGTTGGCTCGAGCAATCTTCTGGGTTTACAATAGGTCCGACGATACCAGTCGTCGCATTCACGTGCTGCACGATATATTCGCGCGCCTGTTCCGCCGCATCCAGGTTTGGCGAAAGAGTCCGTCCGTCAGGCGTGGTGTACGTCGACGAGAGTGTTTGATTTGAGTACAGGATCTGTGCGAGGCGGAATGTATTGGCAGCCATGAGCGCTGTGCCGGCAGCATCCTCGAAACACGACGGAGATGACCCTAGCTGGCCTAACGCTGCGCAATCGATGTAGTTGTATAAGAACCCGGAACTTGCTTGGTACGACCACGTCGCGTTTGTGACCTCGAGTGCCCATGTGAGCAAATTTGCGCGCTGCGTGGACATGGAGTCTGCGTATGCGCTCAGAGAGATAATGCGTTCGACACGCAGGAGGCCCATGACGAACCATGCATTACCAGTGCTCCAGTGCCCATGGTCTGGCGGAGTACTGTTCATATTGCCATAAAGGATGTGCTCGAGCAGCCTGACGTTCGCGTCGAGCAAGAGCGTGTGGTATGCCTCGACTTGCTGGTACCCAAGTTGGACAAGCGATTGGTCGTTATTTATGGCGCCGTAATAGGCGATGAAGGGTGGCGCCATCGCAACGAAGTCAGCCCAGATCTGCAACGCCTCTGGAGGCTCCCGCTGCGAGATTGCGCCAGTGGTGTTATCGCGCTGGACAGCAAGGAGATGAGTAAGCTCTTCTTGTGTCGCAATGGAATAGTTTGATGAAGCCGACGGGTTTTCCATGGTCGCATTCCTTATCAAGAATGGTATCCCAACACCTATATCATATCAGAAGTTATGAGGTCGACTCTCCCCCAACGAATCGAATCAAAGAGGCGAGAGGCGTATACGTACTGGCTGGATCACCTACGGCGGCATCCTGGAAAAAGGTTTGAATGCCTGCCGGCTTATTCGCTAGGACAAAGTCAACGCTCTGGAATACCTCCGAGATATTTGCGATGTCCGATGCGTTTGTAAGAGGGGGAGGGGGAATGGACGAGTTGGGGCCGTATAAGAAGAAACTAGGGCTCTTAAGCTCTAGAAGAGCCGTTTCACGAGTCCCAATCTCCCAACTAGAGCAACATGATAGATGTTCAGATCATATCACCTGCATCCTCTTGACTGGGCGACCCACCTGTGGTTGGCAGCTGACCCAAGTACCTGATCCACTAGGTCAATGGTTTGAGAGGATAGCTGAACCGAACTGAAGGATGTAGAGTTGAAGCGCTTCTGGTGCCTAGGTCGTTGCGGCCGAAGGGCGGATGCTCCAGCCAGAGAGCCAAGCACTACCAAGATACACAAGCAGCCGAAAATAGCACGCATCAAACGGATAATGTACAATATCAAAACGAGAGAGACAAGATGTGAAATGGCAGAGGGGGGAAGGAGGGGAACGCACGAAAGTGAACAATGAGTGACAAACTGTTGGGCATATAATATTCCGCGACTTACTACGAGTGCGGTCCAAATCGAGGGCGGAGAAGTGAAACTCCGTACGAAAGTAACGCCCATCACCTATCCCGCCCAGCGGAAGATTGCGCCTGCGGATAAGAGGTAAAAAGGTAGAATTGCTCGCTGTGTCACGTTAACGACGCTATATAGACTGCGATCAAGGGAGCGGGAGTGTGGGATACAGGATCGGGCTGTCGCTTTAAAAGGTTCCTTAGGCTTGGGCGCTCCAGATCGGCGGTATATAGTAGTAGATAGCGATTGTGTGGCGCATCACAATGCTTGGAGAGGTGTAATGTTGGCAGAGTGAATTCCTTCCCTGGGGATGGTCTCTCACGGAACAGACCGACGCGGAGGAACGGGCTCGGAGCGGAGACGGATTAGGTACAACGTCTGTAGCCAAGCCAAGCTGCGCAGTAGATCGAAAATAGCCCCATGAAGTGATATATCCACCCCTGCATTGAGGTAGTAGTCGACCTATACTGACTGTTTGTGGGACGAGATGGAATCAAGTTGCAGTCGACAGACAAAAGAATCCGACGGGATCCACCAGGGGGACGTAACGTTTAAACGAACATGGGGGTGAATATACTCCCCTAGATCTAAGCTCTCAGCACACATGTGTAGCAGAGGTTAGTATGGCCAATCTGGGGTGCAGAAGCCTTCTAAGGCTGATATGAGTGTGGCTCCGAAGAGTTTGGATAAGTTATGCAGGATTTTTGGCATGGTAATGTGGAGATCATAAATGCGAGGAATCGATTTGTCGACGTCGAAGGGCGGGAGAACGGGAACTGATCCACCTAAATACGGGTTCGCCAGCCTCCCCCACCCCCACCCCTTTCCCAGCTGAGTTGGGCCCGATTTGGACGTCCTATGTTTGGAGATGGTTCCATCCATCAAGAAGTAGATAAACCCCCTGAAAGTAATAAAGGAGGGGGTACAATCCTCTCCTCGAGAGAGACAGCTGGGAGGCACACACTGCCACTATTACGTCGTTTGTTCATATGCACACACACACCCGCGGTCTCGTCACTTGGGTTCGTTCTGCATCTACGCAAAGCGATGGTCATTGGGGAGCCAGTTCCTTGCATACTGGTGCTCCCTAAGCGGTGAGTTAAAGCTACAGCAGCCTGTGTTCAGAGTCGCCGTTTGTTGGGCGTTGCTCGCCGGCGCTTACGGAGTGTTCCGAGTTGCACGATCGTTGAACCTTTACTGGCCTCGTTTGTTGTGAACATCGTTCTCGCCGCGCTCGTCGACGACGCCTCTCTCCCTCTCTCCGAGCGACGACAACTTTTTACTATTCTGAGGCAGTCCTACGACACCGTCGACGCCGATGGAGCGGCCTATGGGCCCACGCGCGCCACCAGGAGGTGATCGCAACAGAGCATTCGAGTCCATCTTTGGGCGCCCAAGTGCCGCGCACCACGCTGCACCTCACCCCCAACGCCACTCTAGCGGCTACTCAAATGGTCTTGGGCCTCCTCCTGGTGCACCCTATGGGCGTGCACCATCACCCTCTGGTTACTCTGGTTATGCGGCAGGAGGGGCTCCTCCTCCTCAGCAACCCCTTCGCGGCCAGCCTGACCCTCGATATTCTTACGGCGGTCCTCCCCCTCCTCCACCACCACCACAACAATCTCAACCTTACGGAAACTATCCGCAGCAGGGCCAATATGCGAACGAACCGTATTCTGCGCCGCCAGACGCACGTCGTCAGTCAGCGTATGATGCTTCAGGCAGCATGAACTCTCGAGCCAGCTATGCCCAGTCCCTGCCCCCGGAGCAATTCCAACCCCGCCCGCAAGTCCGACATTCGATCCAGTATCGAAACGGCGTCACATCCAGCGCCGAAGCTGGCCCCGATCCGCATCGAGCCTCTGGCCAGTATGGCTTGGCATCGTCCGAGCAGCAGCCACGCCCTCCGCCCCCTAGTGACGGGATGACCCCAGCACAAGCATACCAGGCTCAGGTCGTCCGAGATGATCCACGGCTAGCCCAGCATTATCCTTCCGGCGGTCCCGGTGGTCCTCCGATGGGCTACAACGACAACACTCAGGGCCGGGCTGCTACTGGAGGCGTGTCACAGTCAAATTTCCAATCAGGCTCGATGCGCTCAGTATCAATGCAGCAGCTAGGTGGGCAAAGGGCCTCGAACGAAGTCCCATCTCTTCCGCCGGTAGATGGCTTCGAGCCGCTGGATGTGGATGATTTGTTGGAAGGTCCCCGTAAGTCTTCTTTTTCCACTCATACATGTATCCGTGTAGTTGATTGAACTCCGTCATCCGACATCATCATCGTTCTGGTCGGCTGCTTCTGATTGCCATGGCGCCTTTTAAACCTTAATTGCCTCTGTTTTCTCTCTTGGCTTCCTTGCCCGATCGGTGACATCACTCTCTGCGCCGATCAACTCGTGCGTGGCAATTGGGGGGCGAAACGAACCATGTTGATCAGGCATGGGCAGTCGCAGGTACCCTCTGCGCCAGCATCTCGACTCGGACGCCCACTCGCTTGCAGAGTCGCTCGGTGCAGCCATGCTCGACACTCAATCACAACCCTTGCCTCCTTTACCGCCCCTGCCCCCTCACCTCGCCACCGACATTGGCGGGGCCAATTACCTCCCCGGACGCTTTATGCAAAACTCCCCGCCGCCCTCTAGTCCATCCACGTTCGACACCGATGGGGCGACGGGCAGCACTCCCTTCACGCAGTCGGCTTCTAGTCGAACCTCAAATGACTCGGTGCAAACCATGCCCTTCCCATCTAATCTCGCACGCGGACAGAGCCGCCTCCACCGACGTTCATCCACCACCGACGGCACCCGACCCAATTCTTCTCCCCCCGCCGGGTCTACCACATCTATAGCCTCTCAAGCCAATGTACGACCTACACCACAATCCGTGCGTGCTCTCCGCGGTTCCAACAAAAACATGCCCCCATTACCACGACATTCCCTCCCTCCCTCGATGGCGCCCTCTCCGTCACAATCCGGTTCCATCATGCGTCATCCTGGTGCGCCACCCCGCGTCATTACTAAACCAGTCTACTCTGCTCTTCTGTCCCGCGTCGCCGAGGCATTCCAGGCACGCATTGCACCGTCGCTCTCTGAACGCACAAAGGATGGCTTGGCATACAAGGATGCATTCGATGGCCGCGAAGCAGTGACCAAGCTCGCCGAGATTATCAAGACTGGTGATCGAAATCTTGCCTTGCTCCTAGGGAGAGCCCTCGATGCGCAAAAGTTCTTCCACGATGTCACGTATGATCATCGTCTGCGGGATAGCTCGAATGAACTGTACCAGTTCAAGACGGCTCTGACGACTCCATTCATGAGCGCAGAGGAAGTGGGGGCATCTGGCATGCGTATGCTGCCCCCTGTGCCGCGTGCTAACATGAACGGTGCTTCAGAGCACTTGACGAGACCCGGGATCAGCCCAATAACCAGTCAACAGGGCGTTCCTTCCCATTCGTCCTCGACAAATTCCGCCGACTTTCACCATATGAATGGCAGTGCTAGCCATCCGTTACCCCCACTCCCAGGATCCGCGTCCACCGACGACCACGGTGGCCTGCCTCCGCCCCCTCCATACAGCTATGGCGAATCCCTCACCCCATCATCGACCCTGTACCCAAATTCCCCTAATGACCCTTCACGTTCGCCGCTCTCCACCATCTCGAGTTCCCTCCCGCATGCTGGTCCTGGAAGATCTCCTATCTCGCCATCGTCCCCTGATGCTCTCGATGCAGCTACCGCAGCAGCAGTCACCGCTGCTGCAGCCACTACTATGGATGACGCCCCTCTGCCATCAGGGGTGTTCACTCTGCTGACAGAATGCTACTCCCCTACGTGCACGCGTGATCGACTTTGTTACTCGATCGCATGCCCACGTCGGCTAGAACAGCTTGCACGACTCAACCTCTCACAGAACGGAGGCTCAGCGAACGACCGCGCGGCCGGTCTGTCATCCGGGTTAAGTCGCGGCGATACGATCATGTCGCGCGGGTCGACAGCCGAGAGCTCAACTATGGATGCGGACGTGGAGAGCCTGAGCGAGTCTGCAGCAGCGCGCGTAGCTAAAGTTGGGCCTGTGGGCGCTGGTGTTGCTGTTGGGATGGGCGTGGATGTGGGTGCGGCAGCGGCGGCGGAGCTCAATAACGATACGATTGTGGATGTTGAGCCTGGGACGCTGTGGGTGCACAGTGTGTCGCAGGAGGTGGTGGATGCTACTCCCGAGAAGGAGAGGAGACGCCAGGAGGCGATTAATGAGCTTGTGTATACGGAACGGGATTTCGTACGGGATATGGAGTATCTGCGGGATGTGAGTTTTCCTGATCATTTCTATCTCTCTATATCTCTCTTGCTTTTGCTACTTTTTCTTTTCCTATTATGGGAGAAGCTGACGATGAACAATTTTGACTGCATATATAGCAATGGGTCATACCTCTCACGACGCGGGACATCATTCCTGAGGCCCGACGCAAGGACTTTGTCACCCAAGTTTTCTGGAATATCCATGAGATTATCGCCGTCAACACCAAGTTGCGCGATGCACTTACCAAGCGCCAGAAGCAGCGTCCCGTCGTAGAGCAGATCGCCGACATCATGATGGAGCACGTTGGCAAGTTTGAGCCGTTCATCAAGTACGGCGCGCACCAACTGTACGGGAAATACGAGTTTGAGAAGGAGAAGAACAACAATCCGCTGTTCTCGCAATTTGTTGACGAAGTGGAACGGCTCCCTGAGAGCCGCAAGCTCGAGCTGAACGGTTACCTCACGAAACCCACGACTCGACTGGCGCGATACCCGCTTTTGCTCGGCGCCTGCTTGAAGGTGACGGAGGATGATAACCCCGACAAGGAGAATATCCCCCAGGTGATCAAGATTGTGAAGGACTTTTTGGAGCGTGTCAATTTGGAGAGTGGCAGGGCGGAGAATCGATTCAGTCTTTTGCAGCTCGATCAGCAGTTGGTGTTCCGGCCAGGCGAGGCAGAGGTGCGAATACCCCTATATCTCTCGTTCTTCTGGGGTGTGACTAACTCTCGTAACACTCCCTCCTCATTCACTCGCTCATGGGCTAATAGAATCTAAGATTGCTTGACGAGAATCGCGAGTTGGTGTACAAGGGCCCGCTCAAGCGCGCTCAAGGCGACAACGTCGACCTTCAACTGTTCCTTTTCGACCATGCATTGCTTGTTGTCAAGTCGAAGACCAAGCACGAGCAGTTCAAGGTTCACCGAAAGGTACGATATCATGAATCGTTCGTACGGGTAAACCCTCTAATTTTGCCTTTTCTCCTTCTCAGCCCATACCCCTCGAGCTCCTGCTTATTTCTCCAACGGCAGAGGATCCCAGCATCATACGTCCTGGACAAGGCAACCGCCCACGTAACACACTTGTCGCAAAACGCAACTCCTTGGGCACGGGTGGTCCACAGCAGTCACATCAGCCCTTCCCTCTTGCGGCAGCGAACAACACGCTCACACGACCCACGCCTGGCATGCACCCGCTCGCGCCCTTGCCGTCGGACAAGGCGGATCCGAAGGGCGGGTTCCCGTTGACGTTCATCCATCTGGGCAGAAAGGGGTATACGCTGACGCTCTGGGCGAGCACGTTTGTGAGCCGAAAGAAGTGGATTGATGCGATTGTGAAGCAGCAGGAGGCGCTCAGGGATCGTAGCACCATCTTTGAGACGTGGGGCATCAGTGCTGGGTATTTCGGGCCTGGGATTAGGGTCAACTGTGCCGCTCCGCTGAGTGAGTAGTGACGTCTCGCTGGTCTCTTGGCAAGTACCCATGACTCACGGATCATTTCTTCATCTCGCTCTACCTAGATCATGGCCAAGGCATCGTGATGGGAACCGACGACGGAGTTTACTTCGGCGATCTTCGTGACACCACTCGAGACCCCATCAAGATGCTCGGTATCCCCGAAGTCACACAAGTAGACGTTCTAGAGGAATATCAGCTACTCGTCGTATTATCTGAGCGTGCCGTCATCACCTTCCCACTTGAGGCGCTCGACCCCCGCGACCCTACTGCAGGCTTGAAGCGCGCCAAGCGCGTGTCATCGCACACGAGCTTCTTCAAGGCGGGCATGTGCTTGGGCAAAATGCTCGTGTGTGTTGTCAAGGCTAGCGCCCTGAGCACGACGATCAAGACGCTTGAACCGATCGAGACGGGCTTGAGAGGGAAGAACAAGCCAACGTTCAAGAAGCTGCTGCAAGGCGGAAACGATACACTCAAGGTCTTCAAGGTACGGGTCCGCTCATGCTTGTGTAGTCGTTCCATCTTGTCGTGTGCAATTCACTAACGGCCGCGGTCACATTCTTTCCTACAGGAATTTTACATCCCTGTCGAGTCGTCCTCCATTCATTTCTTGCGCACGAAACTCTGTGTGGGATGCACCAAGGGCTTCGAGATCGTCGACCTCGAGACGCTCGACGCGCAGGGCTTGCTTGACCCGAACGATTCAAGCCTCGACTTTGTACAGAAGAGGGAGAACGTGCGCCCGATGGCGATCTATCGGGTTGACAGCGAGTTCTTATTGTGCTATGAAGGTGAGTGCTCGCCGTAAAGTTACGCCATTGGTTATTGTGTGCTGACGATGGTACTGCCTCCCATTGTGATAGATTTCGCGTTCTACATCAACAAGAATGGTTGGCGCTCGAGACCTGGGTGGATTATCCACTGGGAGGGTACACCTACGGCGTTCGGTAAGCTCTATCTAAATTGATACCCATCCATCATAGTATCTAACTACCTATCGTAATCATCTTTAGCTCTACACTATCCCTACGTCCTTGCTTTCGAACCCACCTTCATTGAAGTCCGGCATGTCGAGACGGGTCTTATGGCTCAAGTCATTGTCGGCACATCCATTGCATGCCTATTCGCCGATACGCCCCCATCCTCAGACTCCGCTGCGACGCATCACCAACAGCAACACCATCAGCAGCAGCAGCAACAATACCACCAGCAATATCCTCAGCATCAAATTGGGTATGGACAACACCCACATCCTCAAGGTGGTTATCCTGGTGGCGGACAGCGTCAGTCAATATACGGCGCACCACCGCCTCCGCCACCACACGGACGCGGATATCCTGGGCCGCCCCCACCGAGAGGTTATTCAGCTCCAATGATGCATGCACCGCCTCCGCCTCCCCCTCCACATCGACGAGATCTACACAAGCGCGATGAAATCATCCTGAGCATGGATGATAGGGTTGTTGGGCTGAGACGAGCTATTGGGAGGTGATGAAGTGTAGATTTCTGACTTTCCATGATTTCATTATGTGACTTTGTGCACGGCTTTCTTCTTTTTTCTTTTTCATATCTCAATATACCTTTTATCGCATTTTTTACTCCTGGCTCCAGTTTTTTTTCGCTGTTCGATCTTGTTTGTAGTATTCCCTGACGGTTTTGGCCGATTACATGTACATTGGGGGCTGTTGTGTTTTAGTTCTAGTACTATCCATACTGCATTTTTGCCTCCCCAACTTGCTCGCAGACCCTGAGACCTGTGGAACCATTGGTATATCATCATGCAGCATGAATCGATTGCCTTCACCGATTGAGTACAGTGTTCTTGTTGACATTGTGCTAGAAAATCAGCATATGAAAAACGAAGTGGCAGGTACTGGTCGGGGGCGGCTCAGGCTGCTCGCCGCTCCGTAAAATCGATGCTGAGTGATTGATGGTTCTTTTTGACAACGACATGGCCAAAGCCGTTTTCAGGCGACGGCTTTATATCTGATTGACAGGGGGCGCGTATGGAATTTTCCGTCTTGGTTCCGCGCAGCTGGTTGAGTGAGGACCAGGCACTCCGTCACAATTTGTAACAGGAACTGATGTCAGGAGCAGTCCGACTTCAAGGATCACGGCTCTTGTTTGGAATCAGCATGTGAGAGGAAAATGGATCAGTGGGCGCGATGATATATCGAGTCATGTCCAGCGACGTGGACCTGGGTATTGACGGGCGCGCACGGCGCTTGGTTCTCCAGATAGTCGAGGATGATAATATGAATTTGCGGCATGCTCGGATATCAGCCCGATAGACTACCAAACATGTATTGGAGATTTTCCGCTGTTGCCATGAGCTTTTCATGCGATCACTAGCGACAGGGTGATGGCAAACAAAACACCACCACTTTCTATGACATCTCGTCGCGATTGCTTCGTCTATGCTTCGAGCCTGATGACAAGCAAGCGCCCTCGATACATAGATATTAATTTGATTCGCATCATCAATGTAGCAGACACTCCACTGGTTTCGCATAGCACGGCCACCTACAAATGACCGCCCTCCCAAGGTCCCAAGTAGACGGGAGTCTTCCGTCAAGGGAGCTGGATGCGCCTGAGGATCATGGGAACGAGCAACTCAGATTGCCTTGAGCAGCGGATGCACTCCAGACACCGAGACTTCGGATGGATCAGGAGGGAGATCGAGGGGTGTAGGAATGGATCTATTTTTGCTTCATGGCTAGCTGGCTGGACTGGCGAGACACATGTGGGGTGCCAATATCAATGGCCATATACGGCATTGGTTTGATATTCGCCAGGAGAGTCACGTGCCGCAGTGCCACGCCAAGACAAATAGAGTGCTTGGCTACGCTTTAAGTGATCGCGAGGCATTTGCCGACCATCATCTCCCAACCTCCCACTCTCTTTTACTTGCTTCCAACTAATCGACTGCCTTTGTCGCCGCTGCTCCCCCTTCCCTCTTTTTTCAAGAGTAGTCTCTGGTCGTCGTTGGTGTCCTCCACCAGAGCAGCCCAGTCGTTCTCCACTCCCCTTTTATTCGTAGTAGTACACCACACCTCTTTTTCTTAACGCAAAAACAACCATAATGGTCCAGTTCCACCAGCTCGCCGTCGCGGCGGCTCTCCTCTCCTCCACGGCCTTCGCACACAACGAGCGCCATGCTGCGTACCTCCGTCGTCAGAATACCCTTACGACGACCCCCACTCCCGCTGTTACTGGCGTCCCTGCCCTGGCATCCATCACCTCTGGCATGCCCACCGCCACCCCCGTCTCCCTCTTCACCACCTTCACGGCCGGTGCCACTCCCCCTATTAGCGGTGCTCCCCCATTGCCCACGAGTACGTTCTCTTTTCTGTCCCTCTCACGTCGCTAGTTTCTCGGCGTTTTTCGCGATAACGATACCTGGGAACTGACTCCGATTTTCTATTCTCTTTTTTTCGCTTTATTCCTCCAAACTGTGCCTCCCAAATCATTCCGCTCGAATTACGTCCTTTTGAACCTGGACCCTGACCGCCATCGTTTTCCCTTTCTCCCTCGGACCCTGAACGGCAATCACAAAAGTCGCTATCGTCGCCACCGACTACCCTGCCCTTGACGTAACCCCTCCCACCAATGGCTCCCAAATCCAGGCCTGGATGGCCAAAATGCACGCCGCCAACATCCCTACTGGTCCCGTCACCAAGGACGGCTCGTGCGACTCGGATCCTGAGCTCGTCCCCAACGCCACCGCTGCCGGCAACTGCTGGTGGACCTGTGGTGGGTGCCTGCGTGACACCGATATCTCCGTGTGCCCAGACGAGAACACTTGGGGTGTCTCGTACGATGACGGTCCCAGTGACTACACCCCTTGGCTGCTTGATGACCTTAACAACCAGAACCTCCATGCTACTTTCTACGCTGTAAGTGCTATTGTACTGTGAATACTTGTCAACCATTTACTGACCGCTTTTGTTCATCAGGTCGGCTCTCGTGTCATCTCGCGTCCTGCCACTCTCCAGGCAGAGTACATGCTCGGTCATCAGGTCTCCGTTCACACTTGGTCGCATCCTCCTTTGAGTAAGTGATCCTTGTCCCCGAGCATTCAAAAATGATTTGCTCAACCATGTGATTGCTCCCTTTTACAGCCTCCCTCACAAACGAGGAAATCGTTGCTGAGCTCGGCTGGACCATGATTGCTATCAAGAACGTCCTTGGTGTTACCCCCAACACCTTCCGTCCCCCCTACGGTGATATGGATGATCGTGTGCGTGCTGTTGCCAAGTCTATGGGTCTGACCCCCGCCATGTGGTATGTTCCATTTTTCCGAGCATATTTTTTGTGGAAGCTCGGCTAACTAAAATCCGCCCAGGTCGAGTTACCAGGACAACGACTTTGACACTGATGATTGGCGTATCCCCGGCGGTACCGCCAACGGTACTTCCTCATACGAGGCGTTCAGCGCTATCCTTGACCTTGCCAGTAAGCTCACCACTGGCTTCATCGTCCTCGAGCACGATCTCTACCAGGAGACCGTCGAGATGGCCATGGGCTACTTCCTTCCCCTTGCCAAGCAGAGGAACTTTGTCGTATGTATCATTTTCTCGGCTTTCTTCCAAGCGCGTTGCCATCAATTTTGTGCTGTTTCTGATATTCTGTTTTCCTTGTAATAGCTCAAGGCCATCTACGAGTGCCTTGGCCAGTCCCTCGCCTCTACCTACATGGAGACTGCCGGTAACTCGACCTCGAGCACTGGAACTTCGACAACCAGCAAGGCTACTGGCACTGCTACCCAATCGACCGGTGCTCAGAAGACCACCTCGCTGGGCGCCGGCCAGACCACTCAGACTGCCAAGTCGAGTGGGATGCGTGAGGTCGTTATCGGCTTCAACGTGGTAGTGCTGGCAGGTGCTTTGATGGCTGGTGGCGCCTTCCTCGGGATGTTCTAGGTTTCGAGTCCCGCGTTGTTTGATAGATTCCCTCTCTCAACTGTCTCTCGCATTCCTATCCCATCTTGAGCTGCGCTCATCCATCATACCATCTGTTCGCATACCTTATTAACGTTTACTGCTCCCGTCGTATTTTTGCCCATGACCGCGCGCGTGTCACCCCCTCGTCGTATATGAACTTGCGTCGTCGTTTGTTCCTTTCCACTTTGGATTTATCTATATATCTCTCATGACTAGTCTTAACCGAGATGTCGAAATGGACAGTGTCTCTCATTTTGTTTTGGATCTCGGGGTTCCCTAACTACTAACTAATGCTATTGGTGCCTGAAACGTGCTGGTTGCTGAGAATCGTCGTCATCGTTAAGAAATCTGTAATGGCCAAGGCTGCCAAGCTGTGTTTCTTCTTGGTCAATGATTCTGTGCACTTGGCTTTCTGTGTGAGTGTGTGTGAGTGTTTTGAACGGTTATTCTGATACACCGAGAGCCGGAACCAGCGTACTTGAACTGAATTGGAGGCGCTCTGCCACTATGGAGTTCAAGCCAGGCCGCGCCGCCTCGGGGGCCCCTGCCCCAACCCCGAAAGCAAGCTTATAATCAGGGCGACTTTGCGAAAAACGCACTCGATTGATCCACCCTCGAGAGACACTGCACATCACACACTTCGATCGATTCCATTCAGACAGACTGACTTGGGATATAAATGGAGGCGTTGACTTTGCCTGGTGCTCGACTTGCGCTGTATGCTGGGAATCTGGTGTGTTAGGCCTCGCATATTCGGAGCTTTTATTGTGTTCTTGGAGGGCTTGAATTGACTTGGTTCATGTCGTTCGTCTGTCTGTGCGCCTTGGAATGTATGTGTGTCGTGCTGCTTGGGGCTGAGACTAGACATGGCATGGCATGGCGGTTTATCACTTTGCGTTTAATCCTCAGAGAATCATCAGTGAGTCCTCTTGCTGATATCTTGATTATGCATCTACTATCTCTTCTACGTAGAGAGTACGGATAATTTTGCTCTATGAATTCTGACATCATCGCTCCCCTTTCATCCATGCCGCTTCCCCTGTGGTTCATTCTGGTGGTTTTTAAACATTAATAGAGAGCTATACGCGTGGTGTGCGCGTCCCCTCCAAGCTAAATGATCTCCATTTCGACATTACGCGCTACTTGGGAGCTATGAACGCTGCAGCCGTCATGTGTGCGCTCCTCCGCATCATCGCGCTCGTCAAGGCGATCCGGCGGTACGGCGCGCGATCGAGGAGGTCACAAAAGAAGGCAGATGAGGATAGCAACTTGAGCTCGGAAGCGAAAGCGAAGGAGGTAGTGCGGGCGACAGTGGACAAGGAGCTGGATAAGTTGGCACTTGCGACGCTGTTTATTGCGAATGGATCGCAGTTCTTGTGCAATATGACGTTTGCGAGGGCGAGTGGAAGATGGATTGTTGGACATGGGCTGGATGGTATTAGTAAGTCGCGTTTCGACTTGGGATCATGTTTAGGAGAAATGGAGAGGATTGTGCTGAATCACGATATGTTTCTGCAGCTGTTTTCGATACCACCTTCACTGTGCTTAATGGTCTGACTCTTCTAGCCAGACTTCGAGGATTCTAATGTAGCTACATGCGCCCTCGATATGTATTCATCTGAGAGTCGATGAGTCTGTGGTCTTTTGGCCAATGTATATCGAGATTATGAATGCCGATCCTCTTTCTTGAAAGTGGAAGCGAATTATATGAGACCCTGGACGGGAATTTGCCCCTTCCATTGAGAAAGCAGGCGCATGTTGAGACGAGAGTAATTAAATACTACCAGGTGGTTCGATGACGGTTGTTTGTGTTGGGCCACCCGATCAGACCCAAATTTTTGCGGCTGCCTCACACTTGGCTGCTTTTTTTCTTTCTCTTTTTTCCATTTTACCTTCTATAAACCTTCCTCATAGAGTGCGATGGATGTATGTCGATTCGATCCTTCTCCATCAAAATTTTTTCGAAGCCTCATCTCATCTTTTGTATTCCTCGATCAGCCTGCCTACATCCAGCAGCTGCATACGCTGCTGCAGCAATCAACCGCGCCCGATACGAACCTCATCAAGGCGGTGCGCGCCATTTCTGCCTTCCGATCTCGTTCCTTGCCTCTCATTCACGTTTTTAGGCCACTGCTGCACTGAACACTGATTTCTATCGTGATCCGAAATGTATCCCTGGTCTCTTTGAGATCGTGGCCTCAGCCCCTGAGCAAAATGTTCGTACCAACCCCCTTGGCTCTAAAACGCGTATAGAAATGCGATCTAACGGATTCCTTTGCATAGATTCGCCAAATCGCCTCTGTCGAGCTTCGAAAGCGCGTTAGCCAGAAAACCGGACAACTGTGGATTCAGGTGCCTCAAGAATTCCGCGAATCGATAAAGACCAAGCTCTTTGAAGTCGTCTTACATGAACAAGTGTATGTGCTTTCTTCTTCACATTCTCCCTTTATCCGTGAAGCGCGTTTGATTGACAACCCCCTTACTGCCTGGCTTTCTCTCCTTGGCCCAATTTTTTAGACCCATTGTCCGCCATGCTATTTCTCGCGTCATCGCGGCGATTGGAGAGATCGAACTCCCCACCTCTGCCTGGCCTGCCCTCCTTCCATGGCTGAACGAGATGACTAACTCGCCCGTCGCCACCTCCAGGGAGGTTGGCATTTACGTGGTCTTCACCACCATGGATGTCATCATGGATAACGCCCCGAAATCCGCAAACCAGTTCATCACGCACTTTGCGGGCCTGCTGAATGATCCAGAGAGTCTGGAAGTCCGCGTTACCGCGCTTCGGTAAGATTTAGCTTTGTTATTCCTCGATGAAGACTACCCCGCTCAGTATGGGATATTCCTATATGCTCTAGATGCCTCGTTACAGTCGCACAATACCTCGAGACCGACCAGAAGACCGAGATCGTGAGTACAATATTGTGCTCACCAAGGCTTGTCGTAAGCTAATACACTCTCTAGGCTTCTTTCCAAAGTGCGGTCCCAGCCATGCTTGCTGTCATTGGCAGCGCTATCCAAGCCGATCGCTCAGAGGACGTTCGTCACGGTGTTGATGGCTTTGAGACCCTCCTCATCCTCGTGTGTATCAAGATTTTTGCAAATAGGAGATATTCAGACAGAAGGCTGACCACTTTGACCCATAGGAAACGCCCCTAGTCTCAAAACACATCCGCCAGGTTGTCGAATTCTTCACCACCATTGGCGCGGACAGAAATATTGACAGTGACATCCGAGTACTCACCCTCAATGCTCTGTCGTGGGTCGTCAAGTAGTAAGTATACTCGCTTCCTCTTTTGACTGCGCTCTCAATATTACAAACTCGTATGCAGCAAGAAGAGCAAGATCCAAACCCTCGCTCTTGCTAAGCCTATTCTTGCCGCTCTTATCCTCGTTGGAGCCGAGGAGGAGCCCGATGACATGGAAGACGAGGCACCGCCAAGAGTAAGTCATGCTTTGCCCTGCCGCCTCACTCACGACTAATCAAACATACACATCTTAGTCTGCTTTCCGAGTTATTGATTCGCTTGCGACCTCTCTTCCCCCTTCCCTCGTCTTCAATCCACTCTGGGAGATCGTGAAGGAGTATTGCGCATCCCCAGACCCCACTTATCGCAAGTCTGCCCTTACCTCGCTTGGGTTGTCCGTCGAAGGATGCAGCGAGTACATCCGCCCGCAAGTCGGGCTCCTTTGGCCGTACATCGATGCTGGGTTCCAGGACCCAGCAGCTATCGTCCGTAACGCTGCATGCGTTTCGTTTGGGTGCCTTTGCGAGTGGCTACCTGATGAAGTCTCTCAGCGACACGAATTGGTTGTCCCAGTGCGTGGCTTCGATGGACAGTTTTACCTTTGCTAGTGCTATCACTAAATCTTTGCGCCCATAGGTCCTGATGAACTTGATTACCAACCCAGAAACCCAAAAGTCTGCTTGCACTGCTCTGGATGCCTTCCTTGAGGTTCTCAGCGCGCAAATTATTCCCTACCTCGAAATCGTCATGACCCAGCTGAGCGCCATCCTGCAAACTGGCACGTTCCGCGTCAAGTCTCTCGCTATTGGCGCGATTGGTTCGGCAGCTCACGCTGCAGGGCCTGCCTTCAAGCCATACTTCTCCCTCACGCTTGAACGTCTGATGCCGTTCTTCCAACTGACTGGTGAGGGAGAGGAGCAGGAGTTGCGCGGCATCGCGATGGACTGCTTGGGCACACTTGCTGATGCGATGGGCAAGGATGATTTCCGCCCTTACTTTGCTGACACGATGACGATGGCGATCTCGAGTGCCGAGCACGGTGGAGCCAGGCTGAAGGAGTGCAGCTTCTTGCTGTACGGTGTCCTTGCGAGGCTCTTCGAGAAGGAGTTCTCTCCTTATTTGGCCACTGTTGTCCCAAGCCTGCTTGCGAGCTGCTCCCAGGCCGAGCACGGTGAGGATGGCGGTGTGAGCGCTGCTGACTTGGGTACGTGCTTGCTCTATTTCTTGATGAGTCTGTCGATTGATTTATGCTACCTGTATGAACAGAGGCTGCTCTGAGCAGCGAATCCAAAGGATTCGGCACTGGCACTGACGAGGAGGGTGATGATGTTGATATTGACGAGATTTCCTCTGTCGATGCCGAGAAGGCCCTCGAAGTGAACAGCGCTATCGCTGTTGAGAAGGAGATCGCTGCTGACTCGCTTGGCATCGTATTTGCTGCCGTCGGGAGCGATTTCTTGCCTTACGTCGAGACATCCGTCGGGGACCTCATCCTAATCCTCGAGCATTATTATGAGGGAATCAGGAAGAGCGTAGTTTCGAGCTTGTTCGAGTTCATCAAGACGTTCTACATCCTCTCTGAGCCATCAGAGTGGCAGCCTGGTGCGGCAGTGGTACGTGCCTTCTGCAATGTTCGACATAGAGTGTTTTCATTGACCTGAGCCCCTTTGTAGGCGGTTCCTCTGCACGATAAGGTCAAGGAGTTGGTCAATATGATCATGCCCGCTATCTTCAGCATGTGGGAGAGTGAAGATGACAAGTAGGTATCCTTCCCAGTTCGGAGTCTGCAAAAACACCCCACTTTGTGATGAAAAAATTACTCAGCTCACTTCGACGCCTCACGGGTGCATGAGACTGTTCATATCCAAAATTCTCTGAACTTTGTCTTCTTGGTATTCATTGATTCGTTATACTTCATAACTAACGTTGCCCTACCTTAGATCTGTTGCCTCCCAGATCTGCCAGAACCTGGCCGAGACTATTGCAAAAGTTGGTCCTGGGATGGTTGTTGAGTGTAGGTTTTTCCGTTGCGTATGACCTGTTATCTCGTGCTGAAAGCTCTTGGTTTTCCGTAGACATCAATGAGATCTGCACTTATACGCTTCAAATCCTTGAGCGCAAGGCTCTCTGCCAGCAGGATCCCGACCAGGACGACGAGGAAGTCGAGGAGGGCGAGCAGGCTGAGTACGAGTCTGTCCTTGTGTCTGGTGCAATGGACGTTGTCGGTGCCCTCGCCACTGTTCTTGGTGCCGACTTCAGCACCGCCTTTGAATCGTTCCTGACACCGATCTTCAAGTTCTACGTGAGTGTGAAGGTTAACCATGCTTTTATTCGCTGTAATAATCATGTATCCGATTAATCAGAGCAAGAACTCTGCTTCGAGCGACAGGAGCGCGAGCATTGGAAGCTTGGGTGAGATCATTACAGGGCTCAAAGAGGGTGTCACCCCGTACACCGAGGTGAGGGGATTCTTGGTTTCATTCAGCTCGCGACTGAACCGCTCACATCTTCCATGATCCTTTCTAGGCGCTCCTCACTCACTTGTTCAAGGCTTTCCCTGATGAAGAAGCCGAAGTTCGCAGCAACGCTGCCTTTGCAACAGGAGCCCTCGTGGAGAACTCAACGATGGACCTGACGTCTCACTACATGACAATTCTTATGAACCTTCGACCTCTGTTCGAAATTCCCGCCGACGCTGGCGACGAGTTGTTTATTGCGAGAGACAATGCCGTGGGTTGTGTCGCGCGGATGATGCTGAAAAACATGCCACCTCCACAGGTCGAACAGGTATGCCTCACGATTCCGTTTACGCTCCAAGATTATTTGCATGCTAAATGATCACTTGTCTCTAGGTCCTGCCTACACTCATGACGGCGCTGCCCCTGAAGAAGGACGTGCTTGAGAATGCGCCACTCTTCAAGGCGTTCTTCTACCTCTTCCAAAATGGTCCTCAGGTTATCACGCCGTACATCGACCAGCTCCTCCCTGTCTTTGCGCATGTTTTGGACCCCAACCAACCTGATCAGGTTGGCGACAATGTGCGCGGCCAGTTGATTGCTCTTGTGCGGGCATTGAATGCGCAGTTCCCCGACAAGGTCGCTGCTGCTGGCCTTCAGCCTTTTATCTCGTGAGCGAAGTGGATCCGTTGTGATAAAGCTCGCTATTTTCCGCTGCTCTATTCTACATGTATACCCGCGACTCGAATGGGGGGTTTGAATGTGTTGTAGAAAGATTTCGCATGTCATGACTGTTTTATCTCTGATTACGCATCTCTCTTCTCATTTTATGATACTAAATTGAATCTATCCTGAACTTTGCCTCAAACTACGACTGGAAGAAGCAAAAAGGACCAAGGAAATAAAGGAACCAATCTGAATGATCGTGTGATAGAATTGGAATAAGCGCCCGACCAAACAAAGCAAGCGCGTAAACAAACCTGCTCGTTATTCAGTCGGGCACCTCCCCTCCAACCATGTCTTCGTCTACTGAAAGCACGAGTGCGATTATGTCTATCGCGCGCGACTGGTCGGAAAACGCGTCTTCGCAGACTTCGTCTTCACCTCCCGACGCCTCTTCGTCATCTGGGCCCCCAACGACTCATTCGAGTGGTGGTCCTCCTCCACCTCCTGGACCAGGCAAACGACCACCACTTACGGATGAACAGAAGGCCGCACAACGCCTGAGACGCTTACAAATGCTCGAAAAGACTCTATCGGAGCCTGTGATAGGTGTGAAGCGACTCGCCTCTGAGGCGATGAAGGGAGATGGATCTACCAATGGCAAAGCAAATGTGAAGGTAGGGGAAATGGATTTGGATGTCAAGGCACGCCCTGTTGCCAGCGGGAGTGGTACGAGTGGGCCGAGCGCGGCGACAACGAAGTCTGGGCCAGCCATATCCGTCACCGCCCAGATCTCGTTGAGCCCTGAACAGCAAGAGATTTTGAAGCTCGCTACCAGCGGGAAGAATATCTTCTTCACCGGCTCAGCAGGTACGAATGTCTTTACTTTCAATTACCGTCATATCCGTCACGTTCTCATTTCCATTGACTTCTTGTGGCTGTTCCTCCGGTCCAGGTACTGGAAAGTCCGTCCTGCTGCGCGAAATCATTCGCTCCTTACGGAAGAAATACCAAAGATCTCCCGATGCGATCGCAATCACTGCTTCAACAGGGATGGCTGCCTGCAACATCGGCGGTATCACACTGCATTCATTCGCCGGCATCGGGCTGGGGCTCGAGACAGCGGAGGCTCTTGCGAAGAAAGCTTCTAAGCAAAAGAAGACTATGAGTCGCTGGCTGCGAACCCAGGTCCTCATCATCGATGAGAGTGCGTCTCTGCCTGCTGACGCTCAGTTTGCGTTGTGGCCACTAACACAACTCTCTTTCCTCATAGTTTCAATGGTTGACGGAGAACTCTTCGACAAATTGGCACGTATGGCGTGTCTGCTTCGAAAGACAACAAAACCTTTTGGTGGGCTACAGGTTAGCGCCTTAGCTTCGGGCTCATCCTTCCCAACGAGTGATCCCTGACAAATCATATCTTTTGTAGCTCGTTGTTTGTGGCGATTTCTTCCAGCTTCCCCCAGTTGCGAAGGGCAGTAAAGTTTGCAAGTTCGCTTTTGAAGCCGATCTGTGGTCGACATGCGTGGAACGGACATTCAATCTTACCAAGGTGTTCCGACAAAAGGAGCAATGTACGTTGACCCACTCTATTCATTTTGTTGGCTGGAATCTTGATCTCGATATTGATCTAATTTCTGTGTCCGTCCCTTTCTCACTGGCTCATGCTTGCGCAGTATTTGTCGACATGCTGAATGAGATGCGATTTGGGACGTTGAGCACTAAATCCGTGGACAGATTCAAAGCGCTGGCGCGACCAATATCAACGACGGATGGGATTGAACCTACCGAGCTGTAAGTTCTTCCACTATTGATTGGACTCCTCACTCTAACTGATGCTCCCATGGATATTTGTCCCTTGACCGCCTGGCAATCCTTTCATAGCTTCCCTCTCCGCGATCAAGTCGAAAAGTCAAATGAGAAGCGTAACCGTGGGATTGAGGGCGATGTTCACTATTTTACTGCCATCGACGCGGGGACTGCGGAGCCTGAGGCGCGCTCCAAACTGCTCGCGAACATGATGGCGCCGGGCAAACTGGCACTCAAAATCAACACGCAAGTGATGATGCTGAAGAACGTGGACGAAACGCTGGTGAATGGGAGTGTCGGCAAAGTCATCGGCTTCTACGAGCCTAGCGTATGGCTCCAAGTCCAGAACGGGTTTACGGCAGAAGAGATCGAGGAAGAGAACACCAAGATCCGCAACGGCAAAGATGCAGCTGCGAAAAAACGGTTGGCGGCTGCTGCGGGGGCGCAAGTGTACCCCGTTGTGCGTTTCGTCGTCGCGGGAGGTTCAACTCGGGATGTACTCGTGGAACCCGATACTTGGAAGGTCGAGCTACCTACCGGTGAGGTGCAGGCTTCGAGGACGCAGGTACGTTTTTCCTATCCTCAATTCTTCTATTTTTATTGAGGTTTTGCTCATGCGTTCTTATTACTGTTCAGCTCCCGCTCATCCTTGCGTGGGCAATGTCCATCCACAAGAGCCAGGGCCAAACACTGCCGAAAGTGAAGGTAGACCTCACCGCCATTTTCGAGAAAGGTGAGCCATCCCTGTGGATAATTCAGCTGCATTTCATTTGTTTTGGCTTGGTGACGGAGCAGGCACGTCGCGTTATGTCACGTTTCCTCGTGGCTCGTGTTTTTTCTGCAGCCTGCACTTGGCCAGGGCTGATGACGAAGCGATCGAGATGATCTTGCTGTGCATCATGCAACAGCCGCGCTAGGTCTCCGATTATTCGACGACAGCACGGTCTTTCGTTATCAGGGCGGTTATTGCTCCACACCTCCGTGTCGTCGACTTGACGACGACTGACCCTCGTTGTTGTCATTTTCTTTTTTGCTTCCGTTCCCCATCCAGGTTCAGTGAGAAAGTTATTGACATGCTTCTTTTACGTAGGACAAGCATACGTTGCCCTCTCACGAGCCACATCCCTGGATGGATTGCAGGTACTTGGATTTGATAAGAACAAGGTACGCTTGTTTTTCTTGTTGGTCCTTGAAGTTTTGTGCGGGAGCTGCACGCCAGCTCCTGTCGAGGAGGTAGCTCACACAGAGCGGAGAAACAGATATTGCGCGCGTGGCTATCGGCACCAGTGTGCACGTTTCGAATTATCTGTTGCTGCCGATATCATTATGTGGAGCGGGGAATGCGTAGCTCACTGACTCAGTCGCTGATTACCATTGTCATCATTTTGATCCTAGGTTATGGCGCATCCCAAGGTTATAACGTGGAGCAAAAGCTTGGAAACTATCAACTAGATCTTGCGAGCTTTTGTGAAAGGCGCGATCGCCCTCGAAAATCGTGATGGGATCGGTATTGGTGGCCGCAGTATTCTCGGTCCTTTCTTGCGAATTTCTTGTTAATCTTGTCCTCGTTATCACCAGCCCGGCGGACGGCACGGTTGGTCGCCACTGATGATCGCAGTGTAGCTCACGATCCCCGTGGCACGGAGAAGCCCCCAAAATGGATGCACGGGCTTTGCGGCCGGTTTGCTCAGTCGCGAAGTCCGTGGCTTGTTGGGTGGAATGTGTCTCGTTCCTCTCTCTGTGGTTTTACTTTTCTGTCTTCCCCTGTATAGCACGCTACCACCCCTAAGGTAGCCATAATTCCCCTATTCCTGCATACTGAACACACTTTGCCCAATTGTCTGTCTGCATTTGCAACTTGGTCGTTCCATATTTACTTTTTTTCTTGATCGCCCACAGCCACCCATTGTATAATCATTAGTACAATTCAATCTCATTTGTGTCGCGAAGCCCTTCATAAGCTCTGATCAAGCATCAATACACTTTGACCCGCCTTTTCCATTCAAACGAATTAAGCTCGACATGAATTGGATAACAGACAGGAGACTACGCGTGTGCCGTTGATGAGACCCATCCGTCCAACGGTCAACAGAATTGACACAAAACGGGGCCGGGGGGAAGCAAAGAACCGCCGGGGGCCGCAATCTTGAGAGCAGATTAGGAATTATTGGGTTTATTTCGGGTACTCGTGACGCAGGGCAGACGAACGCGCCGATCGAGCTTGAGAGTTGATTCACGTGGCTCCTATACAACACAGGTCCCGGGCTTGGGGCGTGCATGACCGTGCAAGCTCTTCCTCGAAGAGCCTCACGGGAACTGAGCGACCTACAAAGCCAGCGAACGGTCCCAAGCGCGGCGACACCTTTGCGCTCCATCGTTGGTATAGTGACAGTCGTAAGTGACAGTGTTACGGTTTGCGCCTCTCTTCCTCTCTTGACCTTCTCGCCCTCTCACCGTTTTCATCTTTGCTCTTCTCTCTTATAATCTCTACGTTCCCGGCCTGGTGTCTCTACATATACCTCTTGAATATTGCTGGTCTTCTTGGAGTCAGAAAGCTCTCTTATCTGTTTAGAAGGCTTGTATCTCATCTTGGGCGCAAGCGCACGCTAGCTTGCCCAGATCTGCCATTTTCGCAAGCAGTTTGACCGGCGCCGTGGTGAGTACCTTCGCTCCGTGTGGATGAATCTTGTATATTCTTTAGCTAACGAAGAGTCCGATGCTGATAACTCACAACTAGAGCTGTTGCTGCTCTCGTGTATCCCTGTCTCGCTGCTGGGCGCGTGTATGCGTCTCCGTGGCGCAGCATTATTTCCTTCGCTTATTTTAAGGCTAGCGAGGATTGGTACACGCCTCTCGGCGCTCGACCTCCCACATAGCCACCATTACCCGAACCTGCTTCTGCCCATTAGCAATTCTGCGCTTGCTTTTCCTCATCCTCCTTACCAACACCCTTCATCTTTGGAAAACTTTTCCATTTGTCTATTCACTACGTCTTCATCGGGCATCTAAGATCACCGCTAACGACAGAAGTGCTGTCAGCGGTCAACAAACAACTTCTTGCCGCTGGTCTCTATTGTTATGGCTCAGCCTGGGCCTCCCATAAGACCTCGGCGTTCTGTCGAACGCGAACGCGAACGAGATGCAGGTAGCACGAGCCGAGCCGATCAGTCGATTTCCTCTTCCCTTAATCCTTCTATTCAACCCCGATATCCTAGCACGCCGGAGCCATCCCCCCACCCTGCAACCCCCATTATCCGTCCGCCCTCTAGCCGCCGAGAACAAGGGGGCAGATACTATAGAGCTACATACTCGCCACATCCGCCGTTCTTCGACTCGCCTTCAGCTTCGGTGCCGATGTCCATGTCTACATCATCGCCTTCGTCGTCATTCTCCTCCACTTCCTACACTGCAGCGTCATCTCCATCGTCTTCTAATCCTCAGTCTCCTGCCTCGTCCACGCCGAACCATCACCATAGTGCTAGCGCGCGCTTTGACATGAAACGCATGTTGAGCAAGCCTGCGAGCCCAGCTTCAAGTGCTGCTCATACATCGCTTCTCCCAGCGTCTCCCACGACGAGCTCTCTGCGCCCCCGAACGGCCCCAGAACCTTCAAACTCATCACTTCCCGCTTCAAGCCCCCTTGGATCGAGTGAAGCCGATTTCTCTCCTTCCCCAGCATCTTCGCTTGCTCCGCTCGCTCTTCGTCCACCTACTGCTGACACGCGGCGATCATCCTCTCGATCGGATAGGAGCCCGACAGTTACTGCTGGATCCAGTTTTGCGTGGAGTGATGGCCGCTTCTTTTCACCGACGTTCTCTAATCCCTCTACCTCCGCGTCGGCATCCCCCGTTGGTGAAGATGATGATACTTTTGGGCCACCTGACTTGTCCGTCTACGAGCGTGGCCGGCGCGCGTCTGGGTCAAGATATTCAGCTCGCTCGTCGACAGGGTCGAGTACCGTCGGCGCCAGCAGAGGATCAGCCCGAACGATGTCAATGACAGTGTCTAGTTCTCCAGTGCGTGCATTTTTCCTAACCGTAGTTTTTGGTTTTTCCGGTTCTGCCTCGTGCCCTACCTCTAACAAGACCCCTTTTGTTCCTCTCTTCATTGTGAATCCCGAATCACACCAACAGGCGATGATGGCGCAAGCGAAATCTTCGCATAGCGGCGCAGATTTCATAACCTCGAACGCCTCGAGTCACGTCGTGAGTGTTTTCGTGTTACTCATATTCGGATCCGTTGCTTCATTCTGTGCTGCATGGGTATCATTGCCATGCCCAAGTGGATGAGCGCCTATTTTCTGCAGTATTTGTTGTGTTTGGCCTTTATTTTTGTTGCATGATCCATTACCGCCAGGACGACGGAAACGTGCGCTGTCCCTGCGTTTCTGATGCAACTGCGGCGCCTTTTTGCTGGGCTTCCTTCAGCGAACCATTCAGGGCGCGTCCGGTACGAAGTTCCATCTTCACAGTGGATCGGATTGTCTGGGCTCCACCGTACTTCACACACTCCTATCTTTCAACCTCTTCATTATATTAGCCCTGGTTTCGAGATTTCGCCGCCATCTGCACATCGTGGCATTGTCAATGTCGCCACATTCACGCGGCCTC
The DNA here is from genome assembly GCA_015039315.1 of Clavulina sp. PMI_390. Taxonomy (NCBI): domain Eukaryota; kingdom Fungi; phylum Basidiomycota; class Agaricomycetes; order Cantharellales; family Hydnaceae; genus Clavulina; species Clavulina sp. PMI_390. The sequence continues at coordinate 135,739 of WIDE01000049.1, forward strand.
CCGATCGTTGCTGTCTTCGGCATCAGGCCTCAAACTTTTTTTTCATCATTCATCCTTTATTACCCCCGGACGGCGAACGCGTGGATCGTTATTGAGAAGAGCCTAATGGCGTCGCTGTGGAGGACGTGGAGATCAGCCTCAATATCCCTGGCCTCCTTCGGCCTGGCCTGGGAGACTTCTTCAGCAATCTCTTTTTTGGCTTCTTTCCTCGTTTAGAGAGGCACGACCATCATTTCGGAACCTTATTTTTGGCTGTGTTTCTATGTGCTACCGGCGGCACGCATGACACGGTGTTTCACCGTTATCCCAGCGATGGCGACGTCCACCGGCCGTTCGATGATTTTTCCCCACTTCACTTGAAGCAATTGCGCGCTTTTCATGGCTCTATATATGCCACGCTCTGGTGGATGATTTGCACCTGATTGCATTTTTTTCCCTCCCACCTTGCACCGTTGCTGGTCGTCTGCTCCCTTCTGCTCTCGCTCTCTTCCACGCGCTCCTTGCTTGCATTCGGTCATTTCAGAGGGAAGATGATTGCTAACTAACTTGACTGCTATCCATTCTGTCCTAAAACTCCTGCCAATCCCATGCCAACAACACCGACCATTGTTATCACTTTGTCATCCTCGCCTCCTTCTCGCCTTCCTACGCGACTACCTACGCGAATCCCAACGAAGCAGGCTTCGGTTTCGGCTACTGCTACCGCATCGATGTCTATGTCACCGCCAATCCCCAATCCGCTGCGGCATCAATCTTCTGGATCTTCCTCCACAGGCACATCGTCAGCATCGCAATCCCCATCGCGCACACAAGGCTCTATACCCACACCTTCAAAGAAAGCAAGCTCGTCTGAGTTCGTTCCTAGGACCAGCGGTGGCGCAACGACACCCAAATCCAATTCCCGCTCAATCTCGACCTCAGGCGCATCAGCGGCTGGCTCGGGATTAAGTGCCCCACCACGACGAAGGAGTGGCGGGAGTCAGCCTTCAAGTTCCCAGGTTTCATCGATACCAACAGCGTCAAAAGCAAAATCGAGTCTTCCCGTTCCTGTCCCTCCTACTCCCATATCCGCTTCCTCATCCTCTTCGTCTTATTCGCCTTCTCCCTCCCCATCGCCCTCCAAAACCGCCCCCATTTCATCAATACCCAAACCTCGTCGCCCATCCATCTCCCCATCCAATTCTACCTCTAACTTGAAGCCCCCTACTATCACAACAAGCATAGCAGCTGGGAGAAGCAGTGGGTCAAGACTGGATTCCGGGGCCATATCACCAAGCGCCTTGTTGGTGAATAACAGGGAGCGAGCTAGGAAGGACCGAGAGGCGTATGAAGCCGCTCTAGCCGAAGCTGGTGTCGTGATGGAAGGTCGGATGCGCAGAGGCAGCGCTGGGGCTGCTGGGAATGCTGAGCCTGGAACTCGCGGAAGGACAACGAGTATAAGCACCAGTGCGAATGGGAAAGGAAGGGAACGAGCCAAGTCGGGTCCTTCTGCCACATCCACCCGCTCGTCTGGGCCATCCACTTCCTCGTCTGACCCGCCTATTCCCACCGCGATACCCACTTCCTCGATACCAAGGGCTAAAAGTGTAACGGGCTCGCAAAGTCGGAGTGATGCTCAATCCAAACTTCCCACTCTGAAATCGAATCCAAAGCCTGAGCCCCAACGCCCGTCTCCTCCACAAACTGATTCTCAGTCTCCACCATCCTCTGATCCCAAACCGCACCAAGAGCAACCTCTGGAGCCATCACATCGGGCCCCCTCTGCCAAACCCACCTCTGCTCTCACTCCTGCTCCCATCATTCCCAATCCATTCACAACCCCATCTACGTCGCCCAAGAAGCCCACGTTTGGACCCTCAGATTTCCCCTCCGAGATCGAAAGTACAGGTCGTGTGCAACCTGAATCGGAGTCTGCCTCGCGGTCGCGCAAGCCCGAGCAGACCTATGCTGCGGTAGGGTCAAATACAGGGCCCAGCTTCTCCCGGCCACCACGCTCTAGTGCCCGTCCGCGAAGCGAGAGTACCACGAGGGGAAGGGAGAGGACCGTGTCTTCTAGCAACCCAGCTCCTCCGCCGAGACCTGCGACTAGCCCAACGACTGATGTCCATAATATTCCCGAACTACCAACAGTAACTAGTGGTGCTGATCAACGTGAGTCATTTATGATCATTTTTCTTCCGGCTCTTCGGTTGACAAAAAAAACTTTCTTGTCTCGTTTGTGCTCGGCGGATGTCGCGACTTGTCCTCGTGATACGGACCCTCCTGCCTCGCAACCGCCTGAAATCTCCTCCCCTTGCACTCATTTAACCTTCCATTCACATTCCCACCCACGCAATCATGCAGCCCACGCGCAAGCCCCCGGAGAGAATCGTAGTGATCGTAGTGACAGCGGCGTCGGAGCGACGAACAGCAAGGGGAAGGTTACTGCAGCTGATGAATTGGTGAAGCGGAGCGTGGAGATGAATGCATCTACAGAAGCCCCACTTTCTACCACCACCTCCCCCGCCAGCACACCCTCCTCCACTGTCCCCCCATCCCTTGACACACCGCCCATGTTAGCTGTTGCACCCTCCCCAACCCCTCCCTCACTCGAGCAAACGACAGCAGCGTCATCACCGGTCTCAGTGCCTACACCAGTCTCTGCACCTGTTACTGCCCCTCCTCCCCCATCGGATTGGAGACCCCCTTCGGTCTGGGGTCATCCACCTCCTCGGAGTGCTGGTGCAATTGTATCCACAACAGAGTCAAAATCTGCGGGTGTTCCCCGCTCAACTCCCTCCACGTCGCTTGACATGGCGATCGATGAATTGCCGCCCTCGTCCTTTTCTTCTCGGCCTCCTCGACCCTCCATCAGCCCAATCCCTCCTTTCGGCCAGCCCTACGCTACCCCAGATCAACTCAGAATGCAAACTAGCTCTGCATCGGGGCCTAGTGCGCCAACGCTTGTCCGCAAAGTGTCTCGCAAATTGTCTAAGCGCCCAAAACGCTTGGACATCTCGGAAGGCGTGGCCGTGGTAGGTGACGTTGACGCCACGCCCACGCCTCCTGATAATTTTGCGACTACGAGCGGGTCAGCAGAGGGAGGCCTGAGACCACCAACATCGCTCTATGCCGGTGGCGGGATGGGTGCTGCTAGCAGCCCTGGGTTGAGTGCAGGCCCGAGCACTGCAGGATGGCACAGCGATGATGCGCCTTTCCTGCCTGGCCGACAGGTCAGTTTCCATATCTTTTTGTATTTTCCTTGCCTCCAATCTGTGTTTCGCTCACGCATACATTTGTCCCTGTAGCATGTATACGATTCTCCCCTCTCCAGCGCCCAGATTGTCCAACAGACCTACTCTGGCAACGCTCCTCTTGCTACCATACATTCTGGTGGTTCTGGATCTGAAGGCAGCACACCTCGTAGCGAAAAAGGGCCTTCTGGTTCGAGTACCGGCAACAAGTTCATGCGCCTCATGCGCAAACTGAGCTCCCCGTCCATTTCTCTCCGCACTTCTCCTTCTAATGAAAACATCCCCCCGGTCCCCGCCCTGCCTCCATCAGCCGCATCGCTAAAGAAGGAAGGGAGAGGGCACGTGAGGAAGACAAGCTCTATCACGGATTTTGGCGTTCTCATCCCCTCCACAATCGGCACATCCTTCGGCTCGTCACATACTGCACAAATTCAGCCGTCCTCTGCCCGTTCAAGGGATGGACACTCTCAGCCGGGACATAAACATGGCGCTTCAACACCAGTAGCTGTCCCTTCCACGCCAGATCGAGCTGCTGGTGGCGCTCCAAACAGTGCTGCGAGCAATGGTGGCTACTTATCCCGAGTTTTTACCCGTCGAGGTTCTGTTTCCACGCGCTCTCAGAGCTCGTCAAGGCACGAAGCGGAGTCTACCGCTACTCTGGCTTCAAGCCTTCGCTCGGGTGGGGCTTGGTCCCGGCCATCGACGAGCTCCTCACATGTTGGATCTGAAGATTACCCAGATCCTTATCCACACGCATCGCCTGGTATTCCCGTCCCCCCACTTCCTGACTTCCGCAATCTTGCAGCAGATCGGAAGCCGGGCCCAGCGCAACCACAGGCTGTAGGTGGTGTCCCAGGGTCGGTGCCGAGTACTTTTGCTCGAGGCTCTTCCATGATGCGCTCAACATCGTCCCAAGGCCCACGGGGTGACGGTGAGGTGTTCATGGATAGTGATGACGGATATCCTGTTCCACCTCTGGATGATGCAATGTTGATTGACCAACGCGAAAGCACACCTCGGATATCGTTGTCTCGCGAGCCAAACGCTGCCACTCGGGTCCTGGTACCTACTTCTCGTGGTGGTTCTGCACCCATGAGGACATCTTCTTCGAATCATTCTTCTACTGCGCTCCCTCCTCCTGAAGCCCCTTTCCACTCTAGTGAACTGAGAGGCTCCAAGTCGTCTGGATCGCTGAGAAAGAGGCTCAACTCGTTTGGCAGCTCGAAGGGTAGGGAGGACAGGGAGCCAGAGAAGGAAAGCACCCCTTCCCCGTCGTTGAGCTTCTTCCGCTCGAGCAGCAAGTCATCTAGTGCTCGCCGTGTCGCTACCGCTGATCCTGACACTGTGGGGCTGAGATCCTATCCATCTTCGATAGGCCGTAGGTCCGGCTCAAAGCTGGCCCATGGCCAAGGCCGCGACCATGGTTCCAGCGGTGGTCGTTCTGGTCGTGGGGACCGCACTAAGCGATGGTCCTTCGACGGCGCCGACGGATCTGGTGTTCCTAAAACCATGGCAGTGACAGTGGCGAGCTTTGCCGAGGTTGGCTCGACAGCAACCCCAAAGAAAAGCGCAAAGGAGAAAGATCGGATGTGGGACGAGTTGATGCGGCGAAGCGATAGGGCTCCCGGGGGAACATTGCATGCGACGATTGACGGCACGCTGGCCCTTGCGAGTGATGATGCAGAGCCAATGACGCCAAGCTCGTAACACATTGGTTCATCCTGTTGTCCTGGAGGTTAGCGTCGACGTGGGCATCGGCACCGGCTCTCGCTGTCAATATACACGATGACAGAAGCAGGCTACGCCATGACAGTAACCGCCGAACTGCCTTTTGCGCTTCTTTGTCCACACCTCGCTCCCACGTGCCTGACCCCCGTTGACATGATCGTCTCTGCCGTTCCCCACATCAAACCTTTCTCTTACACCTTCCGTATTCCGTCCGACCTCCACGCTCATTCCGTCAGAGATGTAATCCTCTAACCAACATTTCTCCCCCAAAACGTTCTCCCAGTTCCCCAGTTCATTGACCTGCATTTCTCCCTTACTTGCCCTCGCTGGTCGTTCACAAGTGATGAATTATTGCTAGACATCCATATTCGTTCTGCATTCCATCCCCGTTTTCACGAATCCCCTGACTTGCCCATTGTCCCTCGTCGTTATCTCCTTCATTCACTCCCTCGCTCATCTTTTCCGTTGTGCTTTCTTCATCACCCCTGCTCAAGTTTTCACCAATACCAATTCGTTGCTTGACCTTCGGCCTCGCCTTTCACCACTCCGATTTGTGCATACATCTATATCCATTCCCTCGTTACTTTTCAACTCCCACCCACACAAAGATACCCTTGAAATTTGAATCTTCCCATTAGTACACGTAAATACTCAGTTGTATTGAGTTGAGCTTCTTTGCATTCAGAATAGCACGTCTGATGTAGCTGGCTAATCCACTGGCGCACGACGATCACTTCCTTGAATGGGATCCAGGCCGTCCAATGAACAAATCCGACTTATGAATACACACCAGGTTCGGTGCGAAGCTTTCATCTGCGTCGTACCCTTCAACATGATCTGGATCGACGGGATCCACATTTTTAGCCAATCATGCGAATTAACTTTCTGTTCCTCCCTCGCTCTCCACTTTTGATTGACAACGTCACGTGGCCAACTTCCCCCGCAATGTTGCTCTCTCTTCTCGGTCAGCGAAGTGATGCGCACGCCCCGAAGCCAACCATCCTGTCGCAGCTGGGCTGACCGTTGATCATTCGATGTTACTGTTCCATTGCCTAGATTCCTTCTCAATCTTAATATGAACCCATTGACAACCCTGAACTGTAACTCAGTATTCATTGGATATCAGAAGGCTTCTCTGCTTCCGCAACTGTGGAGCACCTATGTGGTGATTAACGTCAATCAAATAGGGACGAGCCTCTTAATGCGTTGCATGGCACCTATATAATCGACATGCGTGTGTGGGGGTGGGTTTCCCTTCTTATCGATCACTTCCAACTCTCTTTCCACCACCAACTTTCACCAAAATGTCTGCTCAGCCTTTTGAGACTGCTGAGAAGCTTGAGAATGCTGCGAAGAGCGCCGTAGCCAATATCAAGGACGTCGCCTCGCAGGAGTTTGACTATGTCGTTGTTGGTAAGTGGGAAGACGTGTGGAATTCTGTTGGTCGTCGCATTTTGACCGTTGATGATCCTGGTGTGATCTAGGTGGAGGTGTATGTCCCTTGCCCACTCTCCTTGCTACGTCTCATTATTGATGCCCTCTGCTGATGTTTTAGACCGCTGGTTTGACCCTTGCCGCTCGTCTGGCAGAAGATCCAAACGTTACCGTCGCCGTGCTCGAAGCTGGAGGCGAGATGCATATTCACGACTCGATTAGTATGTGACCAGGCTCGACCTCTTCCATCGTCGTGATCATCTGACCGCCATGTTCGAATGGCATTATAGTCATGCCCGCTCAGTATGGCCGCGAACATGGCAACCCTACTCTTGTTTACCCGTAAGTTCTTGGCTATCGTCATTCAAATATTTCTCTCTCCGATCTCTGACTATCCTTGATCGATCTAACTCAACAGTCACCAGACCCTCAGTCAAAAGGCATTGGGGCGGCCATTGGACTGGCAGCGGTCGGTCGCTGTGCAATTGCATACTGATGACCACATAATACTAATTTAGACTCCCTGTTCCGCAGTGGCCGAGGTCTCGGTGGCACCTCAGCCATTAATTTCCTGGTCTTTCAGAAACCTCAGGTCGTTGACATTGATGCTTGGGAAAAATTGGGATCCCCTGGGTGGAACTGGGAACGCTACAATGCCGCGGTTAAGCGTGTAGAAACGTCAGTAGATCCGGCCTCTTTTCAGGGTGTTATTCTCGGCTCAACCCAGACTCCTTATGTTTCCAGTTTCCACCCTCCAACTGAAAACCCCGACGGTTACCACAAGTACAAACTGGACAGCTTTGGCCATAAAGGTTCGCATCAACGTCAATGTATACTTCTCATAGCGCAACGGCTGATCGATCCACATTGAAGGTCCCATTCACCACAGCTATCCTAAGGAAGTCTCTGGAGGAGAAGCACAGCTAAAGCAGGTGAGGGTTTCTGCGACCTTGTAGCAATCTCCAGTGAGTCAAACAAATTCTTCGTCCATGAGCATAGGCTTGCGCGAACATTGGCGTGATTGCTACCCCTGATCCGGTATGTCTTTGATCATTCATACTCCATTCGTGTCGCGCCATGACTTGACTTAACTACCTCGATCTCTTAGGCCAGCGGAGACGTGAGTACCTATCATTACCAATGGCAATCTGCTGGTGTGAACCCTCGCGGCGGTTTATCCATAGATTCGCGGCTACGGCACGTTCCCCAACTCTGTTGACCCTCGTACCTACACCCGCTCGTTCGCTGCCACAGTAAATAGTCTCACTAGAAACGCGTTTTCGCGAGTCGATTGGCAACTAACCACGATTCTTCAACAGGGCTTCTTCGTCAATGCCCCTCATCGCCCCAACCTCAAGGTTCTAATCAACGCTACAGGGAGGAAGGTCCTCATGCGTGAACCTGCTGGAGGGTCTGAGGCGGAGGCTGAAGGTGTGGAATTTGAACATGAGGGGACCGTCTACACCGTGAAAGCAAAGCGGGATGTAATTCTCTCTGCTGGGTAAACTTTCAATGTTTTTGTTGTCGCCTTGCACTATGTTGATTTTCTTTCACCATCTTCACAGCGCAATCCGATCATGCTCCCTCCTCGAGCTCTCAGGCATTGGGAACAAAGAGATTCTAGAGCCTCTAGGCATCAAGACTATTGTACACAACCCCGCTGTTGGCGAGAACGTACAAGAGCATATGTTGAATGCTGTTGTCTGGGGTAAGACCCTAGTCAGTCATTTCGTCTGGTTGCTGATCGCCGTTTCGCTCCATATTCTAGAGACAAAGAAGGAGGAGTACGGCTTCGAGACCCTCGACCTCTTGATGGATCCTGCAACGGCAGGAAAACATATCGAGCTTTAGTGAGTCATTCTGCACCCTATGGTTGCACGCTGTGTCCCTCAACACCACTTGGCTTCCAATTCTTTGCAGCAAACAAGGCTCTGGGCTCTTCACTAGGCAGATCAACTCACTCATCTGGCTCCCTCTCTCCGAAATCACGACTACCCCTGGGCGATACGAGGAGATGGTCGCTGCTGAGGAGGCTAAGATCGCTGCAGACCTCGCGGACCCGGCCAAGAATCGCCCGGGTCTCAAGGAGCAATACGAGTTGATGATGGAAACGGTGAAGAATCCAAAGGCAGTCAATGGAGAGATTGCTTGCACTGCATTCTGCTTCCCATCGCCGAATGGTAAGCACCAGCCCGACACGTCGAGGACAATATGACTCTGTAGTGCGTGTGGCTGATAACGCTGTCTATCGTAGGCCAACCTGAGCCGGGCAAGACCTATATCTCACTGATTGGCGCGCTCAACCTTCCGTTCTCTCGTGGTTATATTGTTTGTACTTTCTTCGCTAATGATGAATCTACCAGCCTCCTGATATCGTCTTGTATGTTCTCCCCATCGTCGCATTAAACAGCATATCAAGTCTGCGGACCCCAACGTGCCTGCAGATATGGACCCCAATGTGTTTGACCACGATATGGGTGCGTCGACCAGGGCTCCAACGCATATTTCCTCCATTGACTCATTCCCTATTCGACGCCCCAAATTGGTTTAACTTCAATTATTGGCCATGAAACTGGATCTTAGACTTGGACATCATCGTCGAGATGCACAAGTGGTCGCGCAAGGTGGCTGCTACATCACCCTTCAAGGATATCATCGGTAAGCAGTCCCACCAGCTATACTCAAGTTATTGAGACTAACTATTACAATCGTGTTTCCAGTGAAGGAGCTTGCTCCAGGCCCATCCGTCAACACAGATGATGAATGGAGAGGTATGACTTCTTCCTGAGCATCAAATCAAACAAATATTCACATCAACCTCGACTTTCAGCGTTCGTGAAGGCCAACACTGGTACCACCTGGCGTACGTTGCTCTGAAATTTTGACACTGGTGTTGACTCTGACGCTCTCGTGACATATAGACACCGTCGGGTCGTGCACGATGGCGCCTCGTGACAAGGGTGGTGTCGTCGATCCCTCCCTCAAGGTTCGCATCTCACTTGTATCTGTACCTATTGGATATCAATTCTGAGCAACATCTTACACTAGGTCTATGGCACCAAGAACCTCCGTGTGTGTGACATCTCCATCATCCCCTTACACATCTCAGCGCACACTCAAGGTATTGCATTTATTCCAACTTTCTATCATTATGAGAGAGGGTAAAGGACTGAATCAACTGCTTGTTATAGCCACCGCCTACTCGATTGGAGAGCAACGTGAGTTACTGAAAGTTTTTCTGATGTAACAATGAGCTGACTTTTGCATGCGTTCATAGTCGCTGAGATCATCAAGGCTGAGGCCAAGTAACTGATCTGACACATCATGGAACCGTCCATTCGTGCGGAATCCTGTGAAACACGTCAAATCTACTCTGTAACGAAAACAAAATCCGAACAGTTCACCAAACTGTATGATTGTTGAATGTAATCAGTAATGATAATGTAGATGAATGGGATCATCATCCTTGGGAGAGTTCAGACCCGAGGTGTCTTATCATGGCGACGCGCTGGCGCAAGGCTTCTTTGATAGCTCCACATGTCTGGTACTCCGATATGCCGAAGAACCGGGAGCGGGGAGTGGATCTGAACTGTTGCATCATCATCACTTCCCCTTGCGCGGTTTAGCCCGTTCACCGATCTGGCCCTGTGAACTGGTGGGTTTGGACCGGAGGTAGCTGCTGGTTCTTTTTTGGTGCTCTGGTCGTCTGAACCCGCAAACCAGTGGAGGCTTCGCTTCCAATGGTAATTTGATAGCTACAAAAAAACTTCACCGGAACCAGCGAGCTTCGGGATTGCGTCCAACAGAACCGAACCGTACCGCACCGTACGGAGGAGAAACGGAGACCATCCCGTGTGTGAAACATAATCAGAAAGGAATGTATAAGCTTGCTGCGGTGGCTGTGGTAAGATAATTTAGCCAATGTATTGGACCCGCAGTTAGGTTAAGGCTTCTAGTCCTCCTGCCCAGTACCATCTTCCAACCTCGTTTGCACCGCCTGGTCGAGAGCAGTCAATTCCCGAGTCAATCTTTTAAGCCGACTAACAGGATTCCGCAGTCATTCGCGTCAGTTGACGTCACACCGAGTGTGACTTCTCTCTCTCGGGCTCGGAGTCTGGCCCAACACACCCCCCTTCTTCACAGCCTGCTCTCCTTGTCTCCCTTTTTCTATCTGCGCCTCTTCTTCTTAAACACCTCCTGCGAAACCTCAACGACCCCGTCGAGCCGCGCTCGACATGTCTTGTCCCTCCGATAATCAAGATATCATTGACCAATCTAGTTTCTGGGATTCAAGTGGCGTCCACTGGTATGTGAAGCCTAAACCTCCACTCTAGATCACTAGCGCTGATCACTGGTCAAATTTATGACTACCGTACAGGGATGCTCATCGTATAGGTGCAGTCGCTTTGTTCTCTTGGCATCAGCTGGGCACGGGGCCCGATGTTGACAACCAACCTTTACTCGTCTTTTCTCGCTAGGATGGGCTATCGCGGGTGGTTTCTCTGCCGCCGTAAGCTCACATGTATTCTTCCTGCTATCTGTATTTTGCTCATAAGATCCTAGACTGTCCTCATCACCATCGTGTCAGTCACACGACACGCGCTCAACTACAGAGTCCGTGCAGAACAGCGACAGATAATCGTATGTGACCCTCAAAATGACCATATCGCTTGGATCATACCTGAACTCACCGCTTTCGTTATAAACTCGTCAGAGGATCCTGTACATGCCGCCCGTCTACGCAATCATCTCTTTCTTCTCCTATCGGTACTTCCGCTCCTACACGTTCGTCTATCCCCTTGATCATAGACGGAGCCACCTCACCTGATGTATAAATGATGCATCGCCTCTTCCCGTATGCTCATATTGAACAGATATTACTCGCTCATCGAAGTTGGTGCGTAAACCGGACTTGATTCACCGATCATCTTCGCCGCCCGCCAGCACTGACATTTTCCCAAATCCGGCTCCGAAATACTTTGCGGGGCACTCACTTTTTATCTACCAAATCCAATTGATATGAACCGGCAGTCTATGAGTCTATTACACTTTCGGCATTCTTGTGCGTGTTGGGTCCTTCCCCCAAATATCGTACCATCTCTGTTGGTTTCTGCTATCTCAGCTAATCTCTTTTCTCTCTTCCGCTATAGGCTGCTCCTTATCCAATATGTCGCTTCCACTGGTGCACGACATTCAGCCGAGGCCGCGTTGACTCGCAAAGACAAACAGGCCCTCGCCTTCCCGCTGTGCTGCTGGCGATTCCGTCCTACCAAGCCAGCATTCATGCATACCATCAAGGTGCGGGTCTTATTGCTCTTATGGTTCTTCTCCTTTTTGTGACGTTTGACGGCTGACGGATTGAAATGTTTCATCTGCCACACCGCTTTTGTGTTGTGCATGCATATATAGTGGAGCGTGCTGCAGTACACGATCTTCCGCCCAGCTATTTCCATTGCAGGAATTGTCTGTCAGAAGTACAATGTTCTATGCGACAGTTCGTGGAGTTACAAGTATGCCAGTGTGTGGTTGACAAGTGTGGACTTTGTCAGCATTTCGTGAGTGCATGGGTTCTTAAGAGATTATCGACGTCCTGTTGGCGCCCACTAGTCTAACTTCGGTGTGGTTACTTTTAAATAGCATTGCCCTCTATGGCCTTATTCTGTTCTACGTGTTGACAAAGGAGGACCTTGCTGGAAAGCGGCCTCTCGCAAAATTCTTGTGTATCAAACTTATTGTGATGTGAGCCTCTTAATTTCTTCTCTTCATATTGGGCCTTCCACCCGTGATATATTATTAATGACTGACTGTGTCTCCTCCCTCTAGGGTCACCTTTTATCAAAGCTGGATTGTAAGCCATTGCTCTCATTGACGATGCTACACATTGTTCCCAGCTCCCCCTCTCAACACTCTTTATTTTTTTTAGTTCACTGCGTTGCAGGACAAAGGCGTCATCCATGGTACGCGACACGTTGCTACACAGTGTTTCACTCACCTATCGACACGAAGCTGATCGATGTTCACATGTATAGCTACTCAATACTGGACGGCAACCAACGTTGCCGATGGCCTTAGTGCACTCGTACGTCTCCTAGTATCCTATTTCATCATCCAGCGCCGCTAAATGTCGCTTCTTGCTTCTGCGATTCTAGACTCTTTGCATCGAGGTGTGTTCTCCTTGTTAGCATATATCATCCGCTGTTTCAAGCTAATGAAATTCATTCTCGGATAGATGGTGTTCTTTGCAATTGCGATGATGTGGGCCTACCCGACCTCCGAATACCGGAGCATGACAACGCAGCCACTCGGTTTCTGGCGCGCCATCATCGACTCGCTCAACTTTAGTATGTCCTTTTACCATTCCAGCTTGAATCCCGTTCTATCACCGGTCTTCAATGCTGTACGAGGAGTCCATACTGATGCATCTCTGGCATATCATCGTTACAATTACCAGGTGACTTTGCCGTCGAGATCTGGAGTAGCTTCCGCTTCTTCTTCGACTATATGCGCGGGAAACCCGGAACACGCGCGAGTCACTTCAAGGAGAAAGAGGGTGTCCCTGACTTTGATTCTGCCTTCGGGTGCGTCTACTTCCTATTCATTTCCGTCTGTTAAGCCACTCGCTGAGCTCGGATTTATGTGTTGTTTTATTCTTACAGGCTAAGGCAGGTTGAGTCACCCGATGGCGGTCGCCCTTTCATCAACACGCAGCCTCAGGCGGGTGGTTACCCACCAAGGCGCCCGAATGATGTGGAGCAGGCGTATGACTCATATCCTCCAAATGGACGACGATAAACAATCGTCAGTGCTCCTGATCATCTGAAATACGTTTGCCAGTTATCACCATGATCTGAAGGTAGGTGAAGGCTCATATTTATGGTTATGGGATGTTGGACAATGTACTTTACGACGCAGGCCATATTTTCGTTTGAGAATCTGGTCTTAGGAAACGGCTAGTTACCTCCTTTCTTTTTCTTGCCCCGTCCCAATCCTCGTTTCTCTGTTGTTCACGCATAGTGGCTCGATGGACGTTGTTGCCGTCTTTTTCTTAAGGCTACTTGTGAAGCTCAAGATACCATTTTAGAATTATTTCTTGTTTTTCAATGACATCCATATCACTCAGTTACCTACCACTACTTCTCAATCCAGACTGCAAGTTGATCAGAATGTATAGGCCAGCTTTGAGCCAGAAACTTTTCCGGAGCGAAGCTGCTCGAGCCCTTCTGGGATATTCTCCAATCCTTTGGACACTTTGAGCGGGATTGCATTGCCGAAGCCCTTCTCAGTGATCAGGGATGGGACATGTTGATTCCTATATACGTAGAAGAAATATTGAGGTTGAGTGGTGAAATCCCGCGCGACGGCAGGCATACTCACCACTCGTAAATGTCAGCGAAGTCCTGAGCGTTCTTGGGGTTCAGGACATCGTAGAGCAAGATTCCCTTGACGTCTACATTGTTAGGCCATTCTTGAGGGTTAACTTTGACTACCCAAGTCGAGTCGCTAAATCAGGATTTTTGTGATAGAGAATGTTACAATAGTGAACGCACGAAGGATGTTGAGCAAGCCTCCACTCATGGCCTCGGTCGCAAGTTTTGTCGAGCCTGGTGGGTTACGATGAGGATGAGTCGGAACATGGCAGCTATCCTATCGGGAAACTGACCTTGTTCGCTAATACAATCCAAGCCACGGCGGATACCCTCCGAATGGCCATTTTCCTGCACCCAACTCTTAATCTTCTGGCTGACCTCTGGGTCCTTGTAATCGAAGACGACGTCGGCACCTTGTGTTTTGACCAGGTCGAAGTTGTGGGGTGATGCGATAGTGATGACCGAGATGCGAGGGTCACATAGCTTGGCCAGCCTGATCGCGAAGAGCCCGACAGACGTGGACCCGGCCCAAACGAGGATCTATGAGTCGACGTAACAAATAAACTATTCAGAATCTCTTTCTCACAAAATAAGCAAAAGGAAGCTTACGGGCTCAGCCTTCTCTGGCTTGGGCTCCCAGGGCTTAGGGAGGCCGAGTCGATAAATCAGAGAGTACACAGCTGTAGAGAGAGCAATACCTCCCATGCTCGCTGCATCCTCGTAGCTCAGAGTAGCAGGCTTGTGCCAGACCTACAACTGCGAGTTAGCCAATCGTATTCTCATAAGCAAGGTTATCAATTAGTCACATTCTCAGCTCGCATTTTCATATATTCTGTGTGAAATTGGTACCAGGGGATTCCAAGCTTAGTGGACGCCTAGCTTAAATTTCAACCGCTACAACACTAACCTTGGAAACTACCGTTGTTGTTGTCGATAGCGCCTCCGCGAGTGAAGCCAGCTACTGCGTCTCCAACCTTGAAACCCTGAATAAATGCATCAGGCGTCAGCGATGACGACAGTACTTGTAGTTGAGCACATAGCGCATATAATGCGATCAAGGTTTCCGTAACTCACCTTGCTTGCCGCCTCTGACCCCACCTCAACGACATCGCCGGCAAAGTCAGATCCAAGGGATGTTTCAGGGGGAAGGGTACCCGCACGGCCCTCAAGATGCTAAAGACGCCGATACGATGCAGTCAAATGAATGATCGAGTGGCTGGCTACTTGATTCAAAGGTCATCACCTTCCAGTCCGTAGGATTGAGAGTGACGGCTTTGACATTGATGATCAATTC
>WIDE01000049.1:159124-215828 GCA_015039315.1 Clavulina sp. PMI_390
GCTGATTTTTATGCAATATTGTGAGACGTTCTGCGCTCCCGAGATGCGAATCGGACATTGGCCGTGGATCGGACATTGACCGTGGAAAGACTGTATGCTGCCTGACTAGCCATTTATGTGCTATGTGCTGGGAAGAGACTCTAGGATAGCGGGAAAAACTTTTACGGCGTCTATGTAGCCCATGTCTGTGCTGTGACACCCGCAGATCGTGCCCAATCTTGGTCAAAACTCACTTGAGCGTATCGTTGTCCTCACCTCGTGGATTTGAACAATATGCTCAAGAACGACACTATTACCATATCAATACCAATAAAGGGGATATAAAGGGCCGAGCGGATGCTACCAGGGTAAACAATCTACATAGGAAAACAATCGTTCTTCATCATCGTCAGCCACCCTTTCAAATCACAATGGCGATGTTGACACCTTTCTGTGATCCAGCGCAGCAGCGTGTCGTAATCATCTTCCACTGCTGAGGCCGGGCTGTTGGTGGCCGACGACTATTAATTATCGATGTCATTACTTGTGCTCCGCCATCCACTGGCTCCCGTGATCGGCACTGCGTTTCCCAGGTCTACTGAATCGATCTATTGACCCCCATACTTCCTCGGCCTCTCACCTCCCATTCCGCGCTTTCAGAAAAAAAGAATGCTCTCATAGGGGTTGTTGAATCCTCGGGCGCTCAGCGAGGGTGCACGGGCTGACTCAATTGGTTCACTACTCAGAAAGAAGTGGATTGCTTGAGCACACTATGGCTCATTAGGTTTCTGATAATGATAGTCCCGCTCGACGATCTTCTCTTGCCGGCACATCATTGACCTCAAGTAAAACGCCAAAGTGATATCGCAGTGCGCGGGGTGCGTGGGAGCTGGTGGTGTGTTGAGTCGCAATGACTCGCGATCGGGTTTCGGTCGGTGGATGCCTCGCCCAACAGATCCAGAATGGTAACCACGTACCATCACCGACTCGTAGATCGTAGCTCAAGGCGGTGGTGTAGTACAACAGCCTAGCATTTGATGGCCTCACTCCACGGTTACAGGTCTCAGAGGTCTCTACAGGACCGAATATCTATAAAACGCCTCTGCATCTGCTGTATCCATTCGCATCAACCGAATTCTCCTCCCTGGTCCCCTATTGTTGCCGTTGACGAGCCACCTAGCATCGGTGCTTGCGTCTGAATCATGTGTACGCGGAACAACCCTCGACCCGGCGCTTCTGCCAATATTCAATCTCGATAGCTGACGCGACTCCTCATATAATACCTTCACAGGCCGTAACGGGACAGTCAATTTTAATGAGTGCTAAAACTACGACTCACCTGATGGCCAGTGCGATGATGGGCCTACCGAGTGGATCTGCATCCTCTTCCTGGTGCTTTTTGCCGCCACGACCAGTACGTCTATAAAGTATAGCAGCTATGCGAAAATCTCTAATCGAGCCGCCTATCACGAAAACACACAGCTATCCACCTCATCCAAGCGGGCATTTACAAGAAATGGTTCTTCATCCCCACTATGGTGACTGGTGGACTCGGCGAGCTAGCGGGGTGGTCCGGCCGTCTTTGGAGCTCGCGCAACCCCAATAGCTTCAAGGCTTTCATCCTCCAGATCACCACTACTATCTTCTCGTACGTGAATTACCCTCTTATTTCTCCGGCTAGTGGATTTCCCTCTATGGTCTTCGGCCTCCCGCGTGGTTTTGAATTCCCCTTCCTCCTCCGCCCCCTTGTATTGGACTGTCCAAAATCACGCTAACTTTTGGTTTTTTTTGGGACCATAGACCATCGTTCATGACAGCAGCCAACTTTATCATCCTTGGACAGACAATCCAGTACGCTAATGCGCAGAAGTACTCTCGCCTCAGTCCTCGACAGTGTGAGTGCCTCGGAAAACTCTCCCCCTATCGCGTTCCCCACTTATCACTATTTGAACTCCCCCCTTATCCCCACACCCCGCTATGTCAGTCACCTGGATTTTTGTCACCTTCGACGTTACATGCCTGTTCATTCAGAGCGCAGGTGGAGGCATCGCCTCAACGACAAACGTTTCGCAGGCCAAAGCGGGAAGTGACATTGCCCTAGCAGGTATTGCCCTCCAAACAGGTGAGATTTGGGGTCCATCCGTCCACTTACACTCCACCATGATCCGCGCCCCAGCCTCCTTACTCAACGCATACATGTACTAAGAGTCTACTATTTTTGTTCGTGTATCCGATACAGTTGCCATTACGCTCTACTCTCTAATCACAATCGAGTTCCTCTGGCGTCTCAACAGGGACAAGCCCATTCCCGGGCGCGAGAACCTCTCTGCCGTGGAAAGGCCATTCCCGGCCTCATCCGTTGACCTACTCGATGGGGATCCCAATGGCAATCTCGATGTGGATAAAAAGAGGATCCCGAAGAATATCCAGCTCGTGTTCATCGGTCTTGCTATCTCAACGCTGTTCTTGCTCATCCGTGCTATCTATCGCTTGGCTGAGGTCCGTTCCCTTTTCCAGATTTTCCTCTCCTCCCCTCTCTTCTGATAAATGACCTTGTGCCTGTCGCTGATTGAATGAATATCGACTATGTGTGGGGCTCTTTCTTCTAGTTTGCGAATGGGTGGGACGGCAAGATCCAGTCAACTGAGACGTACTTCAACGTGCTTGATGGTGGATGCATCATTGTGTCCATGTTCGCCATCAACATCTTCCATCCTGGGCGGCTGCTGAAGCCAACGGCCGAAACTGAGGGCGTATGACGAGTTTGATCCATCTGCTTTTTCCTTTCTTTATTGCGCTTCAGGGACCATTTCCATCTAGAACCTTTCTATACTATCTTCCAGATTTTCAAGCACCGGCGGCGTGTTCCCCCCGCTCGTTGAATACAATTCCTTCTCACTGCGATCAATATTCGGTCCTTTACCTCCCGTACGATTGGCTCAGTCAAAGTGGGTGGCCATAAGATGGGTGGTTGGCTGGAACTCTTGAGCAGCTAGTACTGGCGACTGCGATCAGCGTTGTCGCGGTCCAGAAACTATAGCGTCCTCTCTATCGCTTGAGCTAGGACCCCAAGCCCTCGATTAGACTAAAAGTTGACAATTCAGCGTAGTAGCAGAAGCAAACTAGTTTAGCGCTCCTGCCGAAGCTGGGAAGTGCCGCGGCGAGGTCATCCTGCATGCTCTCTGGTGATTTTGTTTCTCCGAAGTAACATCTGGTATCTCGCGAGACCAGCGCATGATGTCTCGTTCATACCAGCACTTTGGCCACCAGCCCTGAAGGGGACCAGATGCCAAGGTGAGAGAGTAGTGTAATTCAAATAGACTAATTGTCGGCATCGGGACAACAAATTTGGATGCCGATGACTCATTACTCTTGACGCATGAAATATATATCACTGCGCTATCACTACCATAATAGCTTTCTGATGATTGGGATAAATATAGTTTCTCTTTTCTCCGAGTCCATGGTAGCTGGCCATGTGCTTGCCGCCGGGAGATTAGCCCAAGAGTAAATAAGAGGTAGTTTCCCAGGGTCCGTTGGAGCCCAGTCGTGTCGATCCAAAGATGAGTCGGGCATCGGCCTTGGATGCCTATAATTTAAATCTAGTTACCACATGTAGGGAAAGCAGCGAGCTCAATGTAAGCGAGCGAGCGCTTAGACGAATCTAACCGTCGCAGCACTCGGTTTGTATTGCGAGATCTGTGGCAATGCACTGCGGTGAGTCAGTATTCCCTGCGGGCGCCTCCAACCTCCTTTCCCAAGCTGCGCTGCATGCAAGCGGCACCCAGCCTTCAGACGTCGGCTTCGACGCCCGGGGCCGCGAGTTATTCCAGCAGAGTGGTAACCAGTTATTAGCGGGACAGAGATCGCAGCTCGAGGCGGCGGTGCAGCAACACCCCACCATTTGATGGTTTCGCTCCACATTTACAGGGCTCGAACTGTATAGGAGATCTCTGAACATCAGAACCTCCATAAAACACCTCCTTGCTCTCAGCCACTTGTTTCCGCCAGCCACTTCCCTCCCTCCCTCTTCTTCTCCTTCCGAGCTCTTGTCTCCTTCTCATTGTCGGTAGTAGTACCTCGAAGGCTTGAGTCATGTGTACGTCCCAGTCACCTCGCTCGGCCCCGAGCGTTGTTGTCAAGCTTTCCCTTGCCTTGGCATTGAGGCTCACAATGTTTTCTCTCTGGTATGAATCGTCGTATTGTGGCACCCTCATACAGGTCGTAACGGAACAGATAATATAAATGCCTACTACAACTACGACTCACCTGACGGCCAGTGCGATGGTGGGCCTACAGAATGGATCTGTATCCTCTTCCTCGCACTCTTCACAGCTACAACTCGTACGTACAAACCTACTGTTCTGCGGCTAGCTGTGACCGAACAATTCTCATCTCGTACCTCACTCTGGGATCCAATAAATCCAGTTGTGCACCTCATTCAGGCGGGTGTACACAAGAAGTGGTTCTTCATCCCAACAATGGTGACTGGTGGGCTTGGCGAGCTTGCAGGGTGGTCTGGTCGTCTATGGGGCTCGAAGAATCCCAACAGCTTCAAGGCATTTATCCTCCAGATCACAACAACGATCTTCTCGTACGTATCGATGACTCCTCGTAATCGTATCGTATATTTTCCACATGTGGCGCCTCCGGTTCCGTGACTGCCCGCCCCGCTAGTGCGTGCGCGCGAGATTTGCAAATGCAACTCACCCCTCCTTGGCCACTTTGCTGCATACATGTGGCCGCGCGGCATGACGCTGATTATCGACTTTCCGCTTTTTCTTTTCCTTGGCATGATTTAGACCTTCCTTTATGACGGCGGCCAACTTTATCGTTCTTGGGCAAACCATCCGATATGCCAACGCAGAAAGGTATTCGCGGTTAAGTGCAAAGAAGTGTGAGTATATTACCTCAAACACTTGTTCCCCTATGTCGGATTTTTCTGACACTATTTTTACGTTGGATTACGACCATCTTGGTTGTTAGTTACCTGGATCTTTGTTACTTTTGACGTTACCTGCTTGTTCGTCCAGAGTGCGGGTGGAGGAATCGCGTCAACGACGAATATCACGCAAGCCAAAGTAGGGAGTGATATTGCACTTGCTGGTATCGCGCTACAAACACGTGAGTCCCTCATCCCGTTCCCCTTTTCACATGTATCCATCTAATCTCCTCCGTCTGCTATCCGATACAGTTGCCATCGCACTCTACACCCTCCTAGCAGCCGAGTTCCTCTGGCGCCTGAGCGCCGACAAGCCTGTTCCAGGACGTGAGCACCTCGGCACTGAAAAGACCTCGCCGTACGCTTCGGCCGACCCGCTAGATGGCTATGGCGGTGGAAAGAGGATTCCAAGGAACATCCAGCTAGTGTTCGTTGGGCTTGGTGTCTCGACGCTGTTCTTCCTCATTCGTGCTATCTATCGTTTGGCTGAGGTTCGTCCATTATCTAACTAGCTTCAGGTTCTCCTCCTCCAAGAGTTAGTCGTGCTGACATGTATGCTTGTTTGCTTGGCTTGATTGATAGTTTGCGGACGGCTGGGGCGGCAAGATCCAGTCGACCGAGACCTACTTCAACGTGCTTGACGGCGGGTGCATCATCGTAGCCATGTCCGCAATCAACATCTTGCACCCTGGGCGGCTAATGAAGGAGAAGGCCGTGACTGACGGTGTATGAGCGGGGATTGGGTCTCAATTGATTAGGCATGCTCTTCTTCTGGTCTTCTCTCCCTTTTACCCCCTTCACTACATTTCATGTTTGATGGACTCTTTACCTCCCCAAGTACGGTGAACTTGGCAGTTTCTCAATAGACTATTGAATTGATCATGATGTGATACCTTGAATGGATTCAAGTGCCCCCTTGGTGCTGGTGTGATCACCACGTCGACTGACGTTCGTTCTTATCATAGCGTTTGACCGTTTCAATCTTTGCTCCTTTCTCCAGACTAACAGGGGCAGAACGCCGGACGCGGCCGCCGGGTACCTGTGAGTTATGACTGGCTTGAAGAGACCTCTCTGTCAATATTTCCTCGTACGGCACGATGCTGAGTCAAACAACTCGAGTGTTTATTTATTTCGGAGGGCCGGAGCCCATCCGTTGGCTTCCGTCATGTCTGTGACACCAATAGACGACGCGTCCAGCAGCTACAAGCGCCCATAATCGGCACAGTGTTTTTATTCTATCCCTATTTTATTCCCTCCTCCGTCCCCGAGTGTTGGTGCAATATGGGTGTTTGCACAACTCTTATAAGATTCGGGTTGTTGCTTCAGGTTCACCTCCACTCCACTCTCCCTTCGGGAACACGTCACCAACCTGCCAATTGGAAGAAGTAGAGCGGGGATATTACAACAAAGTGTAACGTGATCTCACTTACATCACTGAATGCTCGTGTTAACTTTGACACTCATTCTATTTTTATATTAACTTCCTCCTTCCCCTTACTTCATCATGTTTATTGATGCTAATGCAGCTACTAGTGGCAGCATTGTCTACCATGGAGGACAGCGACACCCTTACCCATCCGCGAAAAGTTCACTTCCTCATCCTATGCCATGGCATGTGGGGTAACCTCGTGCGTCAATCCCGATCTCGCCCTCGCTTTGTTCGCCTGCACTGAAACATCATCTTTGCGCTAGGCCCACCTCCAAGCCATGAAGGACACCATGTCTGAGCGGTTCCTCAAGCTTTCTACCTCCAGCGAGTCAGGCGACGCGTACGAATATATCGTGCATGCCGCAGAGTCGAATCAGGATCAGAACACGTACGATGGAATTGACTGGGGAGGAGAGCGAATCATCAAAGAGGTTAGTAGCGTCACTATAACTCGTGCGTGCACGTACAAACATATATGGCAATAGATCCATGAGCAAATCCGCGCTATCGAGGAGCCTAGCTCTTCATCGTCTAGTTCTCGACAAAGAGTCGTCACCCGCTTCAGCATCACTGGATATTCGCTCGGTGGACTCCTTGCACGCTACGTTGTCGGTGCTCTCCATGCACAGGGCTTCTTTGAGCGCGTCGAGCCTGTCAACCTCAATACGATCGCGACGCCGCATCTGGGTGTGCCGCGGTACCCAGGCTTCTTCAGTGGTGTGGTGAGTGAAAGCCACATAATTCTTACCAATGAAGCGAACCAGATGGCCTTCATGGGTTGCGTTTGTGATATTGGAATGATAATAATGACGACGATGATCATAGGCTGGTATGGTTGGCCCGAGACTTTTGGGAAGGACAGGCCAGCAGTTCTATCATGTTGACAAGTGGAGCGAAGATGGACGCAGCCTATTGGAGATTATGGCTGATCCCGGTGCGTTTCTGTTCGTTTCGAGAGGTAATGTATCATCGGGCACTCATATATATATTATCCATTACAGAATCCGTCTTCTACACTGCCCTCATGCGTTTCAGGAATGTGACCATCTTTGCTAATACGTGAGTTCATATGAAATTATTCGAGTTGGTGGGCCTGATCAGCTAAAATGTCCTGCGCTTGTGATCATTTAGTGTAAATGATGGCACAGTCCCGTATATGAGCGCCGCAATCGAAACAGAAGACCCCTTTCTCGGGCGAGCCAAAAGCGGCCTTACTGTGTATGCCACCACTTACTTCCTTCGATATCTCGTCCCTCACGAGCACTCACTCATCCCCTCCCTTACAATAGAGAATTTGACCCAACCTATAGCCCAATTATCACCTCATACTCCACACCTGGCACACCTCCACCGCGTCCTGCTCCTCCCCCGGCGTCGTTCCCGTACATCAAAATTCAGAAACCTTTCATCCCCCCGCTCCTACGTTCACCCAAGAGGCCGTGGCTCGAATGGGTCATGGTAGCTGCGATGCCCGTGCTGATGCCTGTGATCTGGAGTATGTTGCTCACAAGGCTGACCATAGCGTCGCACGGAAGTAACAAGAGGATTAAAATATTGGAGGAGGAAGTGAAGCAGGAAGCGGAGAAAGGGTTGTCGGATGCCGGATCTGAAAGTACCAAGAAGCGGTTGAAGGACGCATGGAGGAAGATAGAGGAAACTACCTCTAGGGAAGCGCAGAATCTCGCTGGGAACGAGGACGATGTTGGGGAGGGAGATATATTGGAGCAGGTAGCTGCGGGCCCCTCTCTGGCCCCGTCCCCTGCCAGTACGGATGCGTCTGCTCCTCTTTCTGCAGCATCAGTATCCACGCCCACACCCGCCACATCGTCAAAGACCCCTTACCCTCGCTTGAGTAAGGCACAGCTCCAAATGGCCGCACACCTCAACAGCTTTCCGCATCTCAAGAAAAAGCTCGTCTACATTGTTGGGCCTCCTCTCTACCCCGCTCCCTCTTCATTTATGGATGGGAATAACGATGAGCCAACGCCAAAGCGATCGGATCCATTCAACGAGACAAGGGCAAATGCGCATGCAGTGATCGTGGCGAGGGACCTAGTGCGCTTTGGTGAATATCATATCGCAGGATTGGGTGTCTTAAAATGCTGGCGAGATGAGTTTGTGTTGTAGGGATAGTGCAAGCAGATTTGTCGTGCACTTTGTGACTTGGACACCATGATCTTGCTCGTTTACTTACGTTTTATTTACTTTTCGGCTTTCTATTCCTCTTCTGTTTGTTGTCCCACATTAGCGCTGCATCTATAGCGCGCCCTGTGCGATATATAATGAGTCATGTACGAACGCAGGGAGTAAGAGAATGACTTCGCGTTTCTTGAAGTGAATTGGTTGGCGGATGCTTTTGCGCCTTTTACCTGATTGTCATTCTTAATGGACTCGGTCGTTCATGCACAATCAACTTTGCATGAATCTGCGATAGACGTTCAATTTGATGACCTTGTAATGAACTGGCGAAGATTAACGGAGTATCCTGCTGTGATCGTGTTTGTACGTCCGATTGATCCGCGGACCCAGCGCCATGACTGACCCTCGCATGATCTACTTCTCTGCTTGCTGGGACTTGGACCTTGACAGAAGCAACTGCTATGAGTTTGACACAGTTGCCAACCTATGTGTGACTGTGACCTGACGCGGAAGAATTTGACGATCGTACTGCTGAGTCATCCAAATCGAGTCCGACGACTGGTCATCCAATTCATTCCGGAACCGCGGGACCCGTTTGTCCGTGTCCGACACGGCAACGGCAAGAGAAAGACGACGCGTTCTGGCTCTTCAGATCGCCATGCAATCGACCGATTTTTGCATTGGACTGCATTGCCCAAGTGGAGGTGGAGGTGAGGTCCGAGCCGCGCAAGCCATGACGCACAGCAAAGGCGACGGAAACATGAGCGCATCGCGTTGGCAGACACAAGTCATATAAGAGTAGTAGCCTCAGCTCTCCTGCCTCGACATTATCCTCCTCCTCACTCTCCCGAGTACCATACACGAGCTAGCATCACTGCATGAAACTCCCGATTAGCGTCAGAAAATCGAATCGGACGAAAAGGGACAAGAGCAACAGGAACAAAGCGCCCGCTTATATCGCTTCATCCGCGTCAGCTTATACTTCTACTTCATCTCCCTACTCCTCTTCTTCTTCCTCTCTACCATCATCTTCCTCCTCCTCCTCTACTTCCTCGTCCCCATCCTCGTCCTCTTCATCGTTGTCGCTGGAACTGCCGGCAGGACCGTCGATCACCATGAGCAACACCACCAGCACCTCTACACCACAAAAAGTGCACTTTCTTATCCTGTGCCATGGCATGTGGGGCAACCCTGTGCGTCGTATTTCTCTCGTTTCCATGTTCCGCGGTCACTTATCGTTGTCATTCCACTAGGCCCACTTGCAAGCCATGAAGGACACCATGTATCAGCGATTCATCAAACTGTCCGCCTCCGACGAGTCGGGCGGTGAATACGAGTATATCGTGCATGCCGCCGAGTCGAACCAGGAGCAGAACACATACGATGGGATTGACTGGGGAGGAGAGCGACTCGTCAAAGAGGTTAGTGCCGCTTACTCGCGCTCGGTGCCTGGCTGCCGCCGTCGTGTTCAGATTTGATGTTCCTGACACTGCCAACAATGCTTTTTTCCCCCCTCTGCTCCACTCTGTCACTCGACAACCGTGCACTCCACTCGTTGGCACGATCCAATCTAATCCACTTATTTGGTGGTCTGGGCTCTTTGGTTCTATAACAATTGTTGCCACTTTACTCGGGGGTTTGGACATCGGTGCCTCCTAACAACGTCATCCGCTCATTGGCGCCGTCCACACAAAACATAACCCTGTCCTCGTGCAAATCCGCCAACCCAACCTCGCACTTCCATCATGCCACGCACATGCACATACGCCTATAGATTCACGAGCAAATCCACGCTATCGAGCAACCTAGCTCTTCCTCGTCCAGCGCTCGCCCACGAGTCGTAACTCGCTTCAGTATCACTGGGTACTCGCTCGGCGGCCTCCTTGCGCGCTACGTCGTGGGTGCCCTCCATGCACAGGGCTTCTTTGAGCGCGTAGAGCCTGTCAACTTCAACACGATTGCTACACCGCATCTGGGCATACCGCGTTATCCCGGTTTCTTCAGTGGTGTGGTGAGTAGTGCTTGTCCTATTTAGGGAAGTGGGCGAAAAAGGCTGATTCATCTTGATTGACTGTAGGCTAGTGTGGTTGGTCCACGATTCTTGGGCAGGACTGGCCAGCAGTTCTATCATGTTGATAAGTGGAGCGAAGATGGCCGCAGTTTACTAGAGATCATGGCCGATCCTGGTAGGTTTCTCTTACTTTGAGATGAGAGGGAGATCGAGGGCGCTAACTATTGTCTCCCATTCAGACTCGGTGTTCTTTGCTGCGCTCAAGCGCTTCCAGAATGTGATGATCTTCGCTAATACGTGAGTAGATAAGCTAATCAACTAGAGTTTCGGGAATCTGGCGTACTCAACCGACTCTTACCATCATTATAGCGTAAATGACACTACGGTCCCATACCTGAGCGCTGCGATCGAGACTGAAGACCCCTTCCTGGAACGAGCCACTACTGGCCTCACTGTGTAAGTATCCCATCATCACCCCACGCTCGCACACATTCATTGACCTCTCCCCTCTTGACCAACAGCGAATTCGACCCCACCTACAGCCCCGTCATCACCTCGTACTCGACGCCCAGCGCACCACCACCGCAACCCGCCTCGCCACCTGCTTCGTTCCCGTACATCAAGATCAAGAAGCCATTCATCCCCCCACCACTGCGCTCACGCACGATGCCATGGCTCGACTGGGTCGTCGTGGCTGCCATGCCCGTGCTGATGCCTGTCTTCATGGGCGTGGCGCTCACCAAGCTAGGCATGGATTCGCGCGCGAGCGGGAAGCGCACCAAAGTGTTGGAGATGGAGAATGAAGACGATGTTGAGGAGGCGGAAGTGGGGAAGATGGTGGGTGCTGGGACGATCGGCGCGAAGAGGTTGAGGGAGATGTGGAGGAAGATGGAGGAGGCGAGTGTCCAGGAGGCGCAGCATCTTGTTGGCAATGATGGTGCTGAGGAAGGTGGAGATTTGCTGGAGCAGTCCGTCATGGGCTTCACTTTGGTCCCGTCCCCTCCTGCTGCTGTTGTTGCTTCTGCTGCTGCTGAGGCAGAGGCGGATGGCGTGAACAGCGGAGCGGCTTCTCCAGCGTCGGAGCTCGATGCTCGCCTTGGTGCGGGTCTAGGAGCGTTCAGCCCTGCATCAGGCGCATCGAGCGCTACATCCCTCCCATCTACGCGATCCTCTGGTTCCCCCGAGCCATCATCATCCAAGTCTGCTCCTACCCCCACTACCACCCCCGCAGCCAACGCGTGCAAGGCTACTCCCCAGTTGAGCGCAGCGCAGGTCAAGATGGCAGCCAACCTCAACTCCCTGCCGCACCTCAAGAAAAAGCTCGTATACATTGTCGGAGCACCTCTTCCCGCCCCTGGAGCCCCTTCGTCAGCTGCTGTTGTTGCTGAAGAAGAGGATGAGCAGACGCCAAAGATCTCGAACCCGCTCAACGAAACGGCAGCTCATGCACATGCTGTCGTTGTCGCGAGAGATTTGACGCGCTTCGAGACACATCGGGCGGGTCTTGGTGTCTTGCGCTGCTGGCGCGACGAGTTTGTGCTGTGAAGAGACAGAGAGCGGATACCCCATGGCATGATTCCAACGGACTGATCGAGTTTTCTGATACCATACCATATCATTTTCGTCTTCATTTAGTTGTCGTTTTCCTTTCTGTTTTCCTTCTCTTCTCCTTATCAAGCGCCCCGAGTCGTATGATGCAGGGTACGGATGTAGGTTATGGATTTATGCTATAGACTAACGATTTATGAGAAGCTTCAATAATCCGCTCGTCTGTCCTGTGTAAGATGGAATATGAGCGGGATGCAAATGTCCGAATGCTATGCTGATAGCGCTGCATTGACAGAGTAAGACAGCAAATGATGTGGAGTATTGCTTCATCGTGGGAGAAAAACCAGCGAAAAAAAAATATTGTGTACCAGGTCCGAGTCGAACGGACGTTGTTCTTTGAAAAACCAAATTTCAAGTGAATGTTAACCGCTTAACTACTGGCACGTCGTATATTACTTCTCCCACACTTAGCACCACGACGGGAGAGTCCAGTGTTATATTTCACTCTACTCACTATTGCAATGCTGCTCCCACGTTTTGCCAAATGCGTCAGATTGCATGGTCAAATGAAGTGATGCTTGATGATTGGCCATCTGGAAGGTTCCGATCGGCTCACAATCACTCCCTGAGACCTGGTCTACAAGATCGAGACGAGAGCACAGTGGGACAATGGATGCGATAAAAAGGTAGCTGTACCAGGTCCGAGTTGAACGGACGTCTTGCAAAGGTTTTTGGAATAAACTTCTGTATGTTAACCGCTTAACTACTGGCACCTTGCTGGAAGAGATTTTCCACTGCTTCCTCGACCATCATGCATACAATTTGACGTTACTGCCTCATTGGAAACTTACTCAAGTATATAGCAGAGCCATACGTGAATGAATGATCGACTGAGTGGGTGGTAGCTGCCGGTGGCATCCTAGTACACGATGCTCCTCGTACATGCTACCTGCGCTAACTGCCCGAGTCATAGCTCAGGCTGGCGCTCGTTGTTTTCTGGAAGAAGAGGCCATTTGACATGGATTAGATCTCCGTATCACACAATTCACTTAAAAGGCGGTTCAAAGAACCAGTTTCCATACATAGTGTCCGACAACCCTTTGCCTCGTGCCTCGTTCCAACGAGCGCTCGCCGAGGAATGTAGGCAGGGGAGATCGAGCGAGATAATCTTTGCGGTCTGAGGCAAACAAACTCCGATATGGTCTGAAGTCATCTTTTACTTATAGGAGCATTGAGATAATGGAGGGGCACGAAACCACCGTGACGACGGGGGAGCCCGGTCACACCCGGCGGGTCACGAACCGCCGCTCGTTTTCCTCCTTCCACATACCCCATATCCCTCCGTTACTTTCTGCAGGAAGAATGTGAATTGGCGAGCCGTACAGTGACCCCTAGGCCCTCATGAAGTTTATGCACACAAAAAGTAAGATAAGCGCGCGAACAAATGGACAATTCTAATCAGTCCGGCATTCGGTCGACCACTTGGGTCGCCTTTTGGTCAGACGTGTCGCGCAAATATCATCGGTGGTCCTCCATAACTCATCCGGTGGTAGAGAATAGGCATTTAAGCTCTACTTTGGGGGTAAATAGTCACTCAAGTCAAGAGCGCATCAAGCAGCCAGCATATGGAGAGTGATCTTGATGAATGGTTGATTAGCTTCATTTAGTGTTTGGCCGACGTCGGGGCCGATCCGTCACCGTTAAATCCTTGAAATCAACAAGTGTCCCCATCCCAAACCTTCACCTGTTCCCCCCTCCCTACCATTCCCGTCTCACCTCCTTTGTGCACCCCGCTCCTCAAATTGTACCGAGGTCTACCTATTATCCCAGCTCGACGCGTCGAGTATGATCAGCAAGGCTCTTCGCATCGCGCTCGTCGCGCTTCCACTTGGTGTCAGTGTTGGTTGGCCTGGTCTGGCGATCGGAGGTGTTCGCGCTGCGAGTCTGGCCACCCAACCGCCCCCCGAGCTCATGCGCGTGAATGATGATGCCAGCAGTCGAGGAAATGAGCAACGATCGACAATGCACACACCTCAAGACTATGCCGATCCTGCTAGCGCGCAACAGGCTGGCGGGATGGTGGGTGCACCATCTGACAAGCCCCATCCTGGCTCTAAGCCAAGTACGGCGGAGTTCTCGGGCACGATGAAGCATAGACGCATCGTCATTGTCCCTCCGTCGGCTTCCTCTGCGTCGCAGTCTCAGTGTTCGGTCGGCGCGTTTGAGTGTCCCTCCATGACCGAACAAGGGGGACTGCTTGCCATGTTCACCACGCTCCTAGAGTGTAGTACGAGCCAGGACGGCAAGCTCCAGTGCGTGTACGGGGATGCGAGTGGCAGTGGCAAGATTGACTCTGTGCTTGGTGGTGCTAGTGGGCAGGGTTCTGGTGAGATGTATCCTCAGGTGCCCGCGACGGATGTGTGCACGTATGATCCGGTGCGTCTTTCTGCTTTGAATCTGCCTTGGTTTGGAGTACGATACTGACGTATCTCTGCACCCTTTCCTAGTCCAATGGTTCGCTCGAGGCAGCAACCTCCACTGCTTGCAAGCCCTATGCGATCGCGCGTTCCTCCTCTACCTCTTCCGACAAGCGCTACTACATTCCATCCCATCCTTATCCTCCTCCTCACCCCGATCCCGGCCCTGATCATCATGAATACGCGCGCTCTAACCGTGGCCGTGGACATCGCCACGAGCATGAGCACAAGCACAAACACGAGCACCACAATCGTGACTACGACGCCGGCCCCTTTGCTCGTCTTGGCTATATGTCGGTCAAAAGGCTTGTCCGTATGAGTCCCACTCCCAACATGGACGTCAATGTCGATGGTCTGTCAGATATGAATGGTGCTCCCTCACCGTTTAGTGTGAATAATGACATCGGCCGTGGCGCGACGGCGCTCGGGGTCCTCCATGGTACATTGGTGAAGAAGGAGGAAGGTGATGCCAACTCGACGAGCTCCGACCCCCAACCGGACTCTCCTCCGGCCGATGGAGGGGGTGGTAACTCCACAGCAAATCAAGCCAACTCGACTTGTGAGTGCTCTTTTTCACCGAACTCATTTGTATTTAATCTCTGAATCGTTTCTCTGCGCCCCTTGTAGCGGTCTACCATGGGGTGGACTACAAGTAGACATCACTTCATCACCTGAATCCATAAGACCGCGTAGGTATAGCCTGTTTGGCTGAACATTAACCAGGTACGCATGCTTTCCTATGTGGCCGACAATAAGCTCCATTTCCATGATACTGACTTGATTCGTTTCTGCCATTGCGCACCACAAAGTCACTTATCGCCGAACTCTATTCGAATGAACTATCCACTCTCGCTTCTATTCCAACATCACAATAATGAACATACACTCTCAGCTCAGCTTAAATTCCCAGTTGTCGCTTTCGTCGCTACCACTTCCTATCGTAATCCGGCCCCTCAGGTTCCCCTATCGTTTTCGATTGTGTTATGCCTCTCTCGTTATTCAGTTCTCCGATATTCGCGGCCATCCCGTTGCTATCGCTGTTCGTATAATCTCCCAATGGACAAGATATTTCCCATTCATCGATTCATTCAATGGAGCTCATTGCTTTTTGAGCAATCCTGTTAAGACTGTCAGTTCTTGGGTGTTTTCTCACGATAACCATCTGGTCTAGAGGTTAGGCGTCGCCCAAGCGAGCCCGTCGAGGACATAAAACGGCGCGATCGTCGAAACGCGATGAACTCATGTCATTTTGTTAATGATGGTCAGGTTAGGCTCTGAAAAACGCACTTGATTTCTCGGCGGAGGGAAGGTCCCGGGCAGGTCCCGTTTTCCCACGGTGATGCACATCTACTGTCACCTTCCACCACAGAACCTTTAGAAACCGGCAGATCAACCTACTTATACCCGAAAGGCCACTGCACAACACTTCGTCTCCCCTACGGCACCGGCAATACGGCTTTCTCTTCGTCATGCGGTATCGCAGCTAGCTCGTAGCTCTCTCGCTTTCCATCCTTGTTTCTGGTTCTCAATGTCCACTGCAAACTGGAGCCGACCCTGATGATAATCTATACTACACATTTCCTAACGATATTCGTCGGGTTGCTGTGATTGGCGCTGGACCAAATGGTCTTGTCTTCACGTCAACGCTCATCAAGCATGGCTTCGAAGTAAGAATGTTCGAGCGGGCACCAAAGCCAGGTGGAGTATGGTACTATACCAATAAACTGCCCATCCCGGTATCATTCCCGTAAACCTGTCTCTCCCATGTATGCTCCTTCGGATTATTGGTCTCAATCTCTCCCTCCTTGTTTACAGAAATCGGCCGATCGAGACTATGGCCTATATCCCTGATACCCCTGACTGTTTACCGGCTACTCGAATATATGAGGATGGCGATGACGGACTCACTGTTGATTGGCGGATCCGGGAACACTGGGATCCCAGCCCGGTATGGCATAGTATGATGACAAATAAACACAAAGTAAGCTGTGCATATTCTGTGAATATGTTGCATCCTCTCCTTGCTTTGGACTTACTCTTGTTTTAGTTCTCCATGTCTCTACCAGATATTGAGCACGCCAAGAATACTGTAAGATTTCACTCTCCGATCTTCAGTTCTGAACTAGTGAGCAATATAATTTTATTCTTGTTCGTGCATACCACAGCCATGGAAACTACATCATATGGAAGTCAATAGACACATTAGACAATACGCATCGTCCGTAGGGCTCAACTCGAATGACGAAGAGCATGTAAATGCCAAAGCGTACTCAACACGAGTGGAACGTGCTGAAAGAATACCTGGAAGCCAAAAACGGTGGACCCTGACGCTTCGCAAACTCACTCCGCTACGAGATGGTAAACTCGAGGTCAACTGGTGGCAGGAAGAGTTCGATGCTGTTGTCTTAGGAAGTGAAGCAAAGCGCGATGCCGCATGGGTGCCTCCTATTTTTGGTATGGAAGAATGGGCGCACGTTTTTCCCGATGCAATCTTTCACTCTAAGCAGTATCGGGATCCACAAGACTTTAGAAATAAGGTTTTTCTTTCCTTCCCGAACAATGCTTCAAGTCATGTAGAATCACTCATTGTGCTCTTCAGAACGTCCTTATCATCGGAGGGAGTCAGTCTGGACTTGGTATCGCAAACGATCTTATTGGCCATGCTCGATCCGTCACGGTCAGTGCTCGCGTAAGTCTTTCGAGTTGAAACTTTGCAACTTGTCGTAATGCAAATGTTCTGCCCTGTAGAATGTGTCAAAGCCAGTTGCTGCCGCTGTCCGGAAGAGCTTTCACAAGAACGTCACCCACGTTCCAGAGATTGAACAGTTCAGCAATCGACCTTCACTTGCTGGAGAAAAACTTCATAATGCATCGCTTGTCTTTGTTAATGGCACTATAACCACTGGATTTGACACCGTGAGTGATTTTGCTATTACTATCCGTCGTAAATCCTTGCTACATCGGACGCATCAACGGCCCTTCGATGTCGCAGATAATACTCGCAACCGGCTACCGCAGATCATTCCCATTCCTAGTTGGCTTTCATAATAGGTAAGTCTACCGTCGGTGTCTTGCAATGAATTTGGATTGTACTTATTTACTGACCATGATATAGCACTATCAAGGGACTTGATGAGCCTGAGACAACTGTGGCTCCCATCATCACCGATGGAACGCACTTACGGTCGTTGCACTGGACGGGCCATTACATAGACGATCCGACTCTTCTAATCTGTACAGGTCTGTTACTTGGTCTCTTAATTCTGGGATCTTGCTCAGCTGAGAAATTCCTATAGCGGGACCGTGGAGAGACGCGGCTGGTATGTATCTGGCGCTCGGAGCAGCCAGGGTCTGGTCGGGGAAATCGCGGCTTCCAAGAGTCGTGGACATGTGGAAATCATATCCAGGCGCGGCTCATGTCTTGGAAGAATCATTGATCCCATACCAAAGTAAGCCAAAGTCTTCATCTCTATTGGCTCCCCTCCTAATACGAAGCTCTGCTAGTTCGAAATCGATTGCTCGTAACATGGCTCAATAACGAAGCGCTCGAGTTTGGAGGCTCCCTGGTCGAGCCGTCTCCGGTTGATGAGTAGGCGACTCCATTTGTCAGGCGATGGCTTCTTTTCTGATCAGCCGTGCTTTCCGTAGGCTATTGGAATTCAGTCAATATTTCGCTGCGAAGGAGCAGTCGAAAGAGTTTGCAGCCTTTTTCGACGGCCCTATTCTAGCCGAACGGCCCCGTCACGATTGGGAAATTTACAACGGTAGTGTCGATGAAGAGCTTCAGCAACTGCAATATCTGCATGACCACCAATCCCTAGAGCACTGGGCAGACTTTTCGCTGGACTGGTGACGAGGTTGCTTCCGCTCAGCGAATCATGTCTCATATGGACCGTTCCCAGTTCCTATCATTACCCCTTAGATTATTCACCAAGTTTTCTGAACCTTTGTTATTACTATCATGACCGTAGACTACTCGACACTTCCACACCACGAGATCGTCACCCGGCAAAACCGGTTTTCCGTTCCCAATCAGGGACAGCCAAGATGGGGTACATTGTATTGTCAATTAGTTGGAGTTTAAGACTCCCTCCATGTAGGCACAACATATCGTCACTCGAATCATAGTCATGATCTTGTAAGAGTAGTAATGGACTGAACGGAGGGGCTGGCGGCAGCGATGTCAAAGCTAATAAGGGAGCAACATCCAAGTCATCAACACAACGAACATAAATACCCAGCCCTATTTTCAATTTGCACAAGTCCCCACTATTGTCGTTAGCCTTTTCCAATGCTGAAATCCCATTCAGTAGAATCATACAACGTGTAGCATCTCTCCCGAATGCGTTATCTTTTTGTCCTCGAGTCGGTGGCATACTAGTAGAGTGCACGTGACTGTGATTTGTGTCCATTCCCTTCAGCAGCGCCTCATCCACGTTTAGCAATGCCTGCTACCAAATCGCTTCTGGAAGCCGCAGTCAACTACTCTGCTCGACTTAGAAGTCATCATGTCACTCTACCAAAAACAGTTCATTTGCCAAGGGCGAGAGCCGAAGGAATGAGACTGTTCGGAACGATTCCCGACTCAAAGTCAATGTGTAACGCAAAGCCTCTGCTCAGAAGCGTTAGAACGGGAACAGGGAAATTTCTCTTCAAACATCAAAACTTTGTACCCATCCATACAGATGCGCTCATAACGGAGAGTGGACAATATGCCACCCTCGACCGCTTACCATCACTGGACTTGAGCTCTGAATCTGGCCGGTCATACCACACCGATCCAAAGAGCCGATATGCCCTTCCAAATGATGAGCGTGAAGGGAAACGACTTGATTTGCAGTTTCAAGTTGTCAAAATCGCTCAAGGAGGTGGGGTTTTGTCCCGAGCTTGCCTTTGCCTTGCTTAGACCACCTTCAACCAAACAGGGTTATACCCTGCCTCCATCGATGCCCAGGTTCGGAAGGCAACCCGTATACTTGACATTGGGCGAGTGTTTAGCTGGTCATGGAAGTTTTGATTAGCTGTTGAACCATGATCTTGAACCTCCTCAGATGTGGTACGGGGATCTGGGCTGCTGAGATGGCAAAACTGTTGCCTAATGCGGAAATTTTTGGTGTGGATATCTCCCCTGTCAGACACCAAGCGTAAGCGCGCGCAAAATCTTTATGACTGGTCATGAGCAGCTAACGTGACCAATATGATATTCTGTAGATGGCATCCAAAAAATCTATCGTTTCTCCTTGGCAACGTCCGTTAGTAAATGGTCACGTTTCAAGCCCAGTGGGAAAAAAAATCCGCTAACGACTGCTTGGCTTTCGCAGATCGTAAACTTCCTTTCGTTGATGGCCACTTTGATGTTGTGAACATCCGACTTTGTCCTGACGTTTGTCACTTCTTCGGTTTGCATGGACTAATCTGACCTAGAAGTTTTCTGTGTAGATATCCTTGAATCCACAAACGTACCCTGAAGCCATTCGAGTTCTCAGGTCCGGTATGTGTTATGGATGATAGGTATCCATCCGCCTGAACTGATCAAACAGTTTGCATTTCATAGGGGGAATATTTAACACCGTGGTGGGGAACGATTTATGGAGCCTGGAAAAATCACTTTCGCCTGCTCTGGAACAATGGCTGAATAAATTGAAAGAGGGTTTCAGCGCTAGAGGCTCCAAGTTCCTTGGCGACTTCGTGCCTAGCCTTCTAAGAGATACTGCTGCGTTTCGTGACTTGTCTACCGAAGAAAGAGATGTTCCGGTAGGACCATGGATGGAAGGTTTGTCTCCTGGCACTGCGTCTCGATATCAACTCAGCGAGCCCGAACCTATTGACCTATTGGTCTGCTAGATGAAGACATGAAGACTCTCGGGAAGCTCCAAGCTGAGAATGTTGTAGAAATATCTTTTACGTGCGTTCGTGGTTACAGGATATGGCCCCTTTGATATTTTATTATTCCACTGAGCTGACTGTCTCTCATTGAGCAGATGCAGGCCTATATATTCAAGCGTTGGCCAGAGCCGGGAAGAATTTGATCAGATGGTTGATAATCTCAGGGAGGACTGTTTTAGCGGATTGTACCGCGCGTTTTGGCGGTACCAGATGATATATGGGACGAAACTCTAGTACTGATCACAACTTGGGTTTCAAACGTGATCCAGATTAAAATTCTATGGAATACCCTTCGCAAATTTGTAATCTTAATAGTGAAACCTTAGGTTATTGTAGTTCCTCTTGATGGGCTTTTTGATTGTGTTTGGGGGTCAGAGCCCTGCCAGAACGGTCCAGT
Source organism: Clavulina sp. PMI_390 (assembly GCA_015039315.1). NCBI lineage: Eukaryota > Fungi > Basidiomycota > Agaricomycetes > Cantharellales > Hydnaceae > Clavulina > Clavulina sp. PMI_390. The sequence goes on from WIDE01000049.1 coordinate 179,933, forward strand.
TTGGCTATTTTCTCACGGTGACCACACGTGGAAAGGTTTGATTTGATCCACACCAGCGAACTGCATAGTAGGTAAGACCACGACCATCAAATTGCTACAAGCTAGTAGCCGTTTTATAAACGATGGCCATATTCTGGCTTCAACGAAATCCACAGTTCGGTTTCCGGAGTCACAGTCCCGGTGGACTGTTTTCGTTTTCCCACGGCGATGACCGTCTCTTCTGCACACTTCCGCCCCGAGATAGATCAACCTGTCTGACGGGTTCGTCACACAGTCCGCCTTCTCCACTACGGCACCGACAATAGATCTTTTTCTTCTTCATGCGATATGGCAGCTTCCTCTCAGCGCTCTCGTTGTCCACCCTTGCTTCTGGTTCTCAACATCCACTAAAAACTGGGGCCTCCTCTTCTGGTAATCTCTACTACACATTTCCCAACGATATTCGTCGCGTCGCGGTGATCGGCGCCGGACCAAACGGTCTCGTCTTTACGTCGACACTCATACAGCATGGCTTCGAAGTAAGAATGTTCGAGCGGGCACCAAACCCAGGTGGAGTGTGGTACTACACCGATAACGTGCCGATTCCTCCATCATTCCCGTGATTCTCTCTCTTTGCATGCATATAGTCCTTCTACATGATGATTCTCAACTTCACCTTCCTTGTACCCAGAAATCGGCCCATTGAGACTATGGCGTATGTTCCTGACATCCCTGACCACCTGCCGGCAACTCGGATATATGAAGAGGGTGACGACGGACTTACAATAGACTGGCGAATCCGGGAACACTGGAGTCCCAGCCCAGTATGGCGTAGTATGACAACGAATAAACAAAAAGTACGTGGTGGGATGTTCTATAACTGTGATTCGCCATTTTCTCAGTATCGACTCACTCTTGTTCCAGTTCACCATGGCTCTGCCGAACATTGAACATCCTCAAAATACTGTGAGAGCCAAGGGTCCGATCCAGCTTCTGCTTTAGTGGGTCTAATTTCTCGTTCATGCTTACAGCCATGGAAACTGCATCATATGGACGTCACCAGACATATCAGACAGTACGCATCCTCCGTAGGCCTCAACTCAAACGACGAGGAGCATGCAAACGTCACAGAGTATGGGACACGAGTAGAGCGGGTAGAGAAAATACCTGGTACTGACAAACGATGGACTTTGACGCTCCGTAAACTCACTCCGCTGCGGGATGGTACACTCGAGGTCAATTGGTGGCAGGAAGAGTTCGATGCTGTTGTCCTCGGAAGCGATGCGAGGCGTGAAGCTGCGTGGGTCCCTCCCATTCCCGGGATGGAGGAATGGGCGCGTGCTTTGCCCAATGCATTATTTCACTCTCAGCAGTATCGAAGTCCACAGGAGTTCCAGGACAAGGTTCTCTCTAACATTCTTCCGAGTCATGTGCTTTCGCTCATTATGCTCTCCAGAATGTCCTCATCGTTGGAGCGAGTCAATCTGGAGTTGGTATCGCAAACGATCTCATTGGCCATGCTCGATCCGTAATGGTTAGCACACGCGAGGTAACTGTTTCATCCTGGGAACTCTCCACGATTGTTATAAGACCAATTTATTCTCCCCCAGAAAGTGTCTAGTCCGGCTGCGGTCGCGATCCGCAAAAAACTCCACAAGAACATCACCCACGTCCCAGAAGTCGAAAAGTTCAGCAACCGACCTTCACCCAGGGAAGCAAATCTTCATAATGCTTCACTTGTTTTTGCTAATGGCACAATAGCTTCTGGGTTTGACGCTGTGAGTGATTCCCCTATCGCTATTCGTAGTGACCCTTGCAGCATGAATGAACCTGAATGACCACAGATAATACTCGCAACCGGCTACCGCAAGTCATTCCCTTTCCTGGTTGGCTTTCACAATAGGTGATTCTTCAATCGACGCCTGTCGCGCGGAATACTCAATTCCGATCGACGCAGCACGATCAAGGGGCGTGATGAACCTGAGACGGTTGTGGCTCCAATCATCACCGACGGAACACATTTACGATCGCTGCACTGGACAGGGCACTACATTGACGACCCTACCCTTATGATCTGTACAGGTCCGTCGATCGATATTTATTCTTGAGTCCCACTCAGTCAAGAAACTCTTATAGCGGGACCATGGAGAGATGCCGCCGGTACGTACCTAGCGCTTGGAGCAGCCAGAGTCTGGTCTGGGAAAGCGCGGCTTCCTAGCATCGCAAAGATGTGGAAATCATACCCGGGCGCTGCTCATGTGCTGGAAGAGTTATTCGTTTCAAGTCAAGGTGCGCCGAAGTCTGCGACCCGGCTAGGTCTCTCCTTGATTTGACGCTCTACCAGTTCGAAATCGACTGCTCATAACGTGGCTCAATAACGAAATACTTGAGTTTGGAGGGTCATTGGTCCAACCACCTTCGGTTGATGAGTAGGTCGCCCCATTTACGAGGCAATGGCCCCTCTTTCTGATAAGCTATGTTCTCCGTAGATTGCTGGAAATAGGTCAATACTGGGTTGCGAAGGAGGATCCGAAAGAGTTCGGAGCCTTTTTCGAGCGTCCCATTCTGGCAGAGCGCCCTCGCCACGAATGGAAGATCTATCATGGCGGCGAGTACGAAGATGTTCAGTCTGAATTGTTCACGCACCCACAGCTCCAATACCTCTCCAGTAATCGAGCTCCAAAGCACTGGGCTGATTTTTCGGTCGAATGGTGAATGAGACAATCACTTCGCTACTTCAAGCTGAGGCGGTGGCGTGTCTACATCGTTCACGTCTTGAGGTAATGTTTTGAACGGGGAAATCTGTAGATGAGAAGAAATTGAATATGGACCATGCATGGACTAGGCTAGTAGCAATACTCCAATCGTACCCAACGATCTGCGGATCATTTCTTTCCACGTCATAAGAACACAGCCGTTGAACGGTTCATACGAGTCTTTGCCAGGGCTGGCGGTAGAAAACTATCGCAGGTATTGTCATAAGTTCATTCGCTATGTCGTAAAACTATTTATACAAGGGTAGAGATAAAACGTCACTGGAGTCGTGAAGGCGTGAGAGGAGTGATAAAGTGAAGGGAGTTGGGCAAAGAGAAATGACGAGACTGGTAGAGCGATAACATTTAGTTTTGAAAGCCATCGAGCGTTTGCAGTGGTGTATATAAAAGGACAAAGCATCATTTAAATGACCTTAGGGCGGCCGAAATCAGAATAGCTTGACACTCAGTGCCAAGATATGATCCAGAGGACGGGGAGGGAAACCTGTCGCATTGGCCATTGCTTGCCAATCACTCATCTTCATCTCTGCGGAGATTCATATCTGGATTGTCGGGTAGTAAGGTAGCGCAATACGCTGCTAGCATGCTGAGCATTGCAATGAGTACAAACACGAAATAGCCGTGTAGTCCAAGCCATTTGGGATGAGCTGCGGAGAGCGAGAATAAGGAGGTTACACCGACAGGGCCCAAAGCACGCAGGAAGCTCGCGACCATTTGCGCGAGCCCGTTTGTAGTACCGAGAAGAGCAGCGCTTGGTGGGGCCGCACTCACGAACATGAAGTTGACGCCTAGCCGCAAGATGTGTTAATGCCAAGGAGAGGGAGGGATACAAGAAAGGAACGAACTGTAGCCCATGTCAATCATCCCACCTAATATCATCATCACGATCATTACAGCCCACACACTCCAGTGCAACTCGCCCGGCGGCGTAGGATATGCTTTCGTGAGCTCATGCATCAAAGGGAAGCAGACAAAGATGAGCATACAGCTGATCATCGTTGCGATCATGACTCTCTTCGGTCCAAAGCGTTTCAGGGTCGGGGCAAATGCGACGAGCTGCACAAGCCCATCGAAGAGTCCGAAACACCCGCTAATAACACCGACGAGAGGAGGAGGTAGATCCAGTCCCCCAGCTGAGACTGGCACAGGAAGAAAGACAGTGAGAAGAGCCCAGAACGAGATCTCAAGGAAAGCGAGCCAGCCAAAGTTTATTATGGCGATAATGACAGGGCGGGTGCTAACTCTCCGGAAGGTGTCATTCGCCGTGGGGTTGCAGGGAGGATCATTAAGACCGACAGAGTTCGAAGTGGAAGCGGTTGAGATAGCACCATACGATTGGGGAGGCTTTTGTGGTGAGGTGGGCGTGGGCCTGGCATTGAGGGTCTGAATTGGAGTGATACTAAGTGCCAAATGATCAATGTACGGGAGAAAAGGTCAAACAAACCTCCCGGAGGACAAAAAACACAATCATCCACATGCACGCGCAGCATGCTGCGGCTAGGAAACAAGGGAGGAAATAAGGATTAGCGGCTAGGAACTTGTTTCCTTTGAAAAGAGACAGTCGTTCCGCAGGATGCTGTAAGGCTCCTCCGACGATAGGAGCTATTACACGATAGCTTTTGGTCAGCCACATGGCGCGAAAAACGGAAGGGAAACAATAAACGTACCGATAGTGACTCCGAAGACCCAGGTGATGGGAAGAAGCGAGAGCACACGAGCGCGGTTCGTGTCATTCGTCAGCTCAGCGATCTGGGGAATCAAAAAAATCAGATGGGATGAAGCGCAAATACCGGAATTTGTACGTAAACGGACCATAGTTTTTGCCACCCCAACATTTCCGTTTAGGACTCCAGCAATCATGCGACTGAAGACAACGGCAATGAATGAATTGGCAAACCCAAACGATATCATCGACGCAGTCAACCCAGAAAGCCCGATGAGAATAACGGGCCTGCGACCAATCCTGTCCGACAGTCGACCCCAGTGGAGGATGCATAGCGCTAAATGTATGAAACGAGGTGAGTGGAATGAATGCACGTGATAGCTTAATGCGGTGTGGTGCTATACCTTGAGTAAGGAAAAACGATGACTCCTGAGGCCACGAGTCAGGTGAGACATTTCTTATTTGAGGTAGAGTTAGACTGACGATAATCCCAATGTAGTACCCCACTTTAGATGAGTCTCCATCCGTGATACCAGTCTCGTTCACGAGCTAGTGGGAGGGGCGGGCAAAGCGGAAGAAAATTCAGATGATGAGACAGATATCACATGTGTTGAAAAGGAGCATTGTCACCTGCGCCAGGAACGGCATCGGCATGAACGCTACGACAGGCTCGCAGATGCACACACTAAGAACGATGAATATTTGGGACCAGTTCCCACTCTGACGTTCTGGCGGAGCTGTTGGTCCCGACTCGCCGCCGTCAAACTGATGGCCATCTGGAGAGCCCAGGAGTTGATCAGTCTCCATCCTTCTCTTTGGAGGGCAGGATTGTTGGGGACTTCGTTCAAGAGCCTGCGAGATAAAAGGAAGCCGATCGTTCTCACAATCGTAGATGGCGAGTCGAAATTACTGCTCTAGGGCCCGACTAGGGTCTACAAGCCCCTGCAAAAGGCAGACAAAGGCTCGTGTGTAAACCCGCAGAGAGCGAGCTAGGAGATTATAGCTTCTGGTTAGGGCCGTGGGACCATCCCTGGCATGAGTATTCTCGGGTACCAGCGCATATGGAGGTGTGACGGCTAAGGAGGAGAGGTTAGCCCGTACCAGGGTCGGCTGACAATCAATCATGTCAAAGAACGTGAACTCACGATTGCATGTTTCACAACGCGTGGCACCCATAGAACGTGTTGGATAGCAGCATATTCAGCAGTAATAGGGGCCGTAAGTCTCCGAGCAGTTTCGCTTCATTCTTGGTGAGCTTTTAGTCTCCTACTGCCTTGTGCATCTCAGCCATAGCAGAGGCACTTTGCCTGTAAGGACACAGGTATTGCATTGGTCTTCCCAGCCTGTACCGCTTTTGTTATGCGTGTATGTGGGCTCGGAAGATCAAAATTTCCTCCACACGTTGGGGGAATGGTGATGCCGCTTCTGCACTTTGCTTTTCCTATTATTTCCCAGGATTGTCGTTGTTGAACATGGTTCATATTTGACACGCACACTCCTATTTTCAACCACCGCCTGGGACGAATCCGTGAACCAGGGCGTCGCGTGTAGGATGCTTAAACAGCTGATCTGTCCAGATTTGGCTCCATGTTTACCAAGATCACCACCGCACTTTGGTTCGTGAATGTCCTTGATGAACAACGTCAGGGTGCTGCCAACAATGCGTTGGCCTTAATCAACGATACTGCCATTCTATCAACTGCGTAGACTCGGCTTCATCTGGATAATTCGCTTTTCTGAGACTTAAGGGTCATGACCGGAGCCCATCCTCCGGACAGACCCTGTCAGTAACAATAAACGCCGTTGGTCATCGAGCATCATGTCCTGGGGCAACTGTTACCGGGCTAGTGACAAGCTAAAGTTGCCCCACTCACCTTGTGACTCTTTCAAATCTAGCCCTTCCAGCGCTTCAGGTTGAAGCGATCCCTTTCTGAATCCGAGGAGGCGGAGCGCAGACATATTCGGCTCGTGAAGAAGGTCACAGCTGAAGGTTAAATCACTTCCTCCCGATGTCAAACTCACCTCCCCGCTTCTGCCTTGATCGGCCCAAGGGACTGGAAAGCCTGATTCCGACCTCGTGCCTCCACCCCACTGCTTCTCTGGTAAGCGGAGGGCGAGAATAGCCACGTGGATGCCCTTCGGCGTTCCCTGCATTTGTCACAATTATGCTCATACTCCTGCCTTTGTCCGTTGGTGACCGTCAGAAAACTCGTCCCCTGACCCACCTGGACGACCTATGAGAATGAATCTAGTCAGCCTGGTCGATTACGATTCTCACTAGGACGCCTCAGAGAAAAATCTTTGAGAGTTTCGCTAAGGCTGGGTAGCGGGACGCTGGCTGCGTATAAAAGCATAACGTAATAGGAAAGCCATTCAAAGGGTGCTTACGCCCTGAGCGGCATTACGGTCATCGAATAGATCTTACGCATCAATGGAAGATCGGAAAAACAGGGGCTTGATGAGCATTTGACACACTGTTTTGTTCTTCCCAACTGCCTTCGGTCAGGCCTGAATGTCAAAAAAGGCTCCATCAACGCTAGCTTAAGGACCGCTCGGGTCAGTTTTGAGGCTACGGTGCAGCATGTAAGGCTTGCTTAGTGACAGCTTGGGAATGATGATTGACCCCAAGCGATGTTTGACAGCCTCTCAGCGGACCAAAACCACCGTGCTTGGAGGCTAAATAATTCCATTAAGAGCAAACTGTCCACCATCTGTTCCATCATCTCCAGCAACCCTCACTTCTACGATGCGGTCATCCAACTTTCTCTTGATATCTTCTCTCTGCTGGGCATTTGTCGCAGGCGCTCCTCAACAGCCATTGAAACCTCAACGTGATCTGGAGCCGGACAATCTCTACTATGAACTACCAAACGATATTCGCCGAGTCGCTGTGATTGGGGCTGGACCCGCTGGCCTCATATTCGCTTCTACGCTCATCAAACATGGCTTTGAAGTTAGAATGTTTGAGAGGGCACCAAACCCAGGAGGCGTCTGGCACTACACAGACAAAGTTCCAATACCAGCATCAATCCCGTACGTGTGTTATAGCAGCGTGGTTCCTATCCCCATTTATAGTGATCTCATCGCAACAGAAATCGACCGATTGAGACTATGGCATATGTTCCTGACATCCCTAAAGTCCTTCCAACGACTCGGACATATACGAATGGGGACGACGGATTGACTATCGACTGGCGGATACGAGAGCACTGGAACCCCAGCCCCGTGTGGCGAAATATGTTAACGACAGCACCTCATGTGAGAACATACATTACTACCACGTTCTCTCTCTCCCCCTCAAAGACCCTCATTCACCCGTTCTCCGTCTTTTTTCCGTAGCAACTATTGTCCCTTCCAGACGTTGGATATCCCAAAAATACTGTGAGTGTTGCGTTGATCCGTCACTTTGTTTGAATATTGACGGAAGAATCACGAAATGAACAGCCATGGAAGCTTCACCAGATAGATATGAATCGACACGTCAGGCAATACGCTTCTTCTGTTGGACTCAACGTCAATGACGAAGAGCATGCGAATATCACAGCTTATTGGACCCGCGTCGAGCGTGTAGAGAAAGTTCCTGGGACAGAGAGGAGATGGACCGTCACGCTTCGTAAATTGACTCCCCTCGGGGATGGAAAGCTGGAGGCTCACTGGTGGCAGGAGGAATTCGACGCCGTTGTAGTGGGACACAGCTCAGAATATGATGCTGCATGGCTCCCTACCATTCCTGGCCTGAAAGATTGGATGGAGCTATTGCCGAATTCTGTTTTCCACTCCAGACAATATCGACACCCGCAAGATTTTACAAATAAGGTCTGGCTCGTCCACAGTGCGCTTTATTATGATCTCTGATCCGCCTCATCCAGAACGTTCTCATACTCGGTGGTGGGTACTCTGGGGTAGGGATTGCAAATGATCTTATTGGTCACGCCCGTTCAGTGATGGTCAGTGCACGTAAAGTATGTCCTCTTGGGCGATGACATTCCCGAAGGTCTCCACCCTTATTGATCCCATTGCCAGCCATCACCTCACCCATTCTTCACGACACTTCGTGGCATGTTCCACAAGAACGTCACCATAGTTCCAGAAGTGGCCGAATTTGGTAACCGACCATCAGCCATTCAGAGCAGCCTTCGAGATGCCTCTTTAATACTCGCTAATGACAGTGTAGCCTCCGGATTTGATGCTGTAAGTGATTATCAGGTTGATTACTGCTCGTTATGAAGTCCTCTGATCTCACCTCTTTTAACAGATCATTCTCGCTACAGGTCATCGAAAATCTCTGCCATTTTTGGTGGGCCTTCATAACAGGTAGTTCTGCTTCATTTTCTTGTTTCTTGGAGGCCTCCATTGATAAATGTTCAAACAGTACAATACAAGGGCGGGACGAACCTGAAACCAAAGTCTCCCCAGTAATCACGGATGGGACTCATCTGCGCTCGCTACATTGGACGGGACACTACATTGACGATCCTACTCTTCTGCTCTCTACTGGTAAGCGGACCGGCAGTCACTTCACTTCTTTGTTGGTGGTATACTGAGGCACAATTGAATCATCTCAGAAAGTCCATGGCGCGACGGCGCGGGTGAGTACCAGGCCTTAGGAGCTGCCCGTGTTTGGTCTAGGACGGCACGGCTACCCAGTATTGCGAGGATGTGGCAAACCTACCCAGGAGCAGTCAATCAACGACGGACACTGCCCCTTCTGGGACAAAGTAAGTGGCAGTCTCTCCTTGTTGTAACAAGGTTCATACCTCTTACGTGTCGCATAAATCCATAGCTAAGCTTCGGCTTTTTGCAACATGGCTGAATAATGAGATACTTGAGTTTGGAGGTTCGCTGGTTTCGCCACCTGCAGCTACTGGGTAGGTGCTACGGCCGATTGAAAGCTGAATGGTTCGTTCTCAACTATCTTCTATTCGTTAGCTTGATGGAGCTGTTCCAGTATTATGCCGCTCAGCATTACACCCCGGAAATCGTGGCTTTGTACCAAGGACCAATCCCCGCTGAGCGCCCGCGCCGCCAATGGGATGTTTATAACGGCGACGATGGAAACCTGTTACCGCAGTCATGGGCGGATGAGCAACTAAGCTCAAACTACGAAGATGATGTTCCTGAGCACTGGGCTGAATTCTCATTCCGCTGGTAAAGTGACACGGCCATTCGTCGCTTGCTTTCTCCCAGATTATGTTCAAGGGAATAAATGACCAGTCTTCCTGTTTCCTTTCATCGCAAAAGCCCTCAACTTACCGTGAGCCAGCTATTTCCCACCACAGCATATCCGTCACCGTTCTTCTAGCCAGCATATCCTTGAGTGCAGTGAGATCACTATTTGTGGGACTTGACCACAGACCACAGGCTCCATCACGCATGGAGTATGAGAACCGGAGTGTTGATACCTTATTCAAGGCAAAGGAAATAATGCTCGAGGCCCTTTCCTTATTTCAATGAACGGTTTGAGCTCGTATGTTAATGAGTAATGAGTTGATTGCACCCAGTGGTTGGACAGCATTGTTGGTCAGAAGCTGGTGGAAGTCGTCACCAGATCTCTACAGTAGCCAACAGTCACTCGACTTTTCACCAAACTCCCCGTTCCACAAGAACATCATCTCCATTCGATATATGACACTTAACCTAAGATCAAAATTGTTTCTACCATACGTAAATGCTGGAAAGTCGTGAGAACCGACAGGATGCTCCATGATTTGCAGTGAATCTCCTCGCACCTTCACCGTCCCACAACATCGCGACACAGGGATACCCGACCGTACTGAAGGAGTCAACAATGAGTTCAGCAGAGACCAGAATTGTCCACTCCGATCCTGACTCTAACTATCCACTTCCAACTGGAAGTGATCCAGTTGAGCGCTCGCGTCTCAACCTCCAACACCGAATCATCAAGGGGATCCAAGGAGGTGATTAGTACCATAGTCATATGGGCCGAAAGAAAAACCTCTCACTGGTGCTTGTATCTGCCAATTTAGGTCTGTATCCAGCAACAATGGGCTCTCGTCTCCAGACCGCCCAGCGGGTGTTGGACATTGGGTATAACAGTCTACTGGTTCCAATCTCTCGTGTAATAGTTTCTAATCATTAGTGTGTATAGATCTGGGTCAGGCATATGGGCCCTTGAAACGGCACAAGCTTTCCCGGAGTGCCAGGTCATTGGCATCGACATCGCAGAGGTCAACCTTCCGTGAGTGCGGGTTGAGGTTGTGTGAGAAAACCTTTCACCTTATCACCCTGGCCGTAAAGAGAGATTCCCCAGAATCTATCATTCATTAAAATGAATGCGAGTGAGTATATTTCCCCACGTAAAGGCGGCGAAGCCTGTTTCCCCTATAACATGTTCTGTTCTAGAGGGCAAGCTCCCGTTTGAAGATTCCCACTTTGATTTGGTCAATATCCGAATTGTCCCTGACGTAAGAAGATCACGTATTATTTCCCATGAACCTTTGGATAACTAAGTTTTACATCTCCAGGTTTCACTGGATCCAACCATGTACACAGAAATTGCACGGATCATTCGATCAGGCAAGCGAGGACCCATGCCTCCTGCCTATAAACTGACCAAATTACTCTCCAAGGCGGTATTCTCAATTCTGTCATCCTTGGTGCTTTCTGGTCTCCAAACAATACATATGGCCCCGCGTATCAAAAGTGGTGGGCAACTCTTGGGGCGAAGCTCAGTAAAGGCGGAAGTCGCATGTCTGGAGCAGCGGTTCCTGAAATTATCCGCTCGACCACCCTATTTAGGGATGTCTGTGATGTAACAACTGATATCCCAATTGGGCCCTGGCCAGAAGGTGAGCTTTGAGACCTAAAGCCGTCTTGATCGCTGCTCACACTCGTATCTTTAGACGAGGCGCTGAAAAAGATCGGAAAGGATCAGCAGACAAACTGCCTCGAGTTGTTTGATGGGTATGTGAGCTAGTGCCAATCAACATTTTGGTACCTAACAGGGGCCTTTAAAGCTTCCGCCCTGCGCTACTCAAATCGGGCGTTTCTCTCAAAGAATTTGCTGACCTCTGGCAACCGGCGCAGGAAGAGATTTTGGATCCCTCTCGCCATGTATTTTGGCGATATCATTTTGTTTATGGCATCAAGCTTTGACTGGGTAATTTCCTCCCTCTTGTTGATACGTTCAGACGAAGCAATGGTTGGTGATATATCCTGACTTGCCCATCGTTTTGGGTTAGAAACGCGTTTCTGGCGTAAACATGCGCGGCCTAGCGCAGAGGCACCCGCGGCGGCGAATTTAATAAACGCGAAGAAGACCCATCCTTGTGCCCATGACATTCCATCGGAGAAGGTCTAAAGATTGACTTGTGAAGGGCGTTGGATGTGATTGGATCAGCAGCGTGCGATTCTGACTCGGATTCGGAACCGAGCACCCAAATAGCAGCAGCGGCGAAGAGCTTCATTCCAAGCACCCCACAATCCAATAAACTATGAATCTCCTCTTGAGGGACTCATATTGAGTCATTCAATTCACTTCTTGACGGCACACACTGCGTGCGCTGCAGCGTAGCGCGCAGCTTGGCGTTCAACTGACCTTCGCGAAGGAGCCACTCCTGGTCACCCGCTTCTTTGCGTTGTATCAGCTTCCCCCATGATCTGCTGCGTCGTTTAAACGAGACTGAGCCTTCAATCCCCCGACTTTGCAAACATTTCGTTGGCTTCTCAATTATGACGATGGTAGATGGCGGCGTGGGGTGCCCGACCTACCACGGTAGTGAACGAGTTACCTCGTCTGACTACAAAACTCTCCGTTTCCTTCTTGCCACCACCGCTGGTATCAAACTAGCAGCTCGTCATGCGGTTGCTCGATGCTCTGCCGCTCTTGTCGCTTTTCGTGGTGTCTGTCATTGGGTCTCAGCAACCACTGAAATTTGAGGACGATCCTGAAACTCTCTATTACTCGCTGCCCAACGAGATACGCCGGGTCGCTGTGATTGGCGCTGGGCCAGCTGGCCTTGTCTTTACCTCAACCCTGATCAAGTATGGGTTTGAAGTGAGAATGTTCGAGCGTTCACCAAACCCTGGCGGAGTCTGGCACTATACAGAAAGAGTGCCGATCCCTGTATCGTTTCCGTAAGTTGAATACGACCACCACTTTACATCTCTCAGTTCTCTCAACTCATGTTCACATAGGAATCGACCTATCGAAACTATGGCATATATCCCTGACATCCCAGACCACCTACCAGCGACGCGTATGTACGAGGATGGAGATGATGGGCTCAGTGTAGACTGGCGGATAAGCGAACACTGGGAACCGAGTCCTTTGTGGAAGAACATGATGACAACGGAACCACACGTCAGTATATAACGTCCCTACTCCACCCCACCTCCTATGATACCGTCGCTCGCCAATCCTTACTTCTTCGTCATAGCAAATCATGTCCCTGCCAGACACCACTCATCCCAAGAATAAGGTGAGCCTCACACGACGCTGTGTGCCATTGTCGTTAGTTCTGTGCTTGATACAGCCTTTCTTTGGTAGCCATGGAAGCTTCCTCAAATGGACATCAATCGGCATGTTCGACAGTATGCCTCCTCCGTAGGCCTGAATTCCAATGACGAAGAGCATGCAAACGTCACGTCATACTGGACTCGTGTCGAACGTGTGGAAAAACTCCCTGGCACGGAGAAGCGGTGGACCGTGACCCTTCGCAAGTTGACTCCACTAAGAGATGGGAAACTTGAGGTCAATTGGTGGCAGGAGCAGTTCGATGCGATTGTTGTGGGCAAGTCATCAGAGAACGATGCTGCATGGGTCCCTCCGATCCCTGGGCTAAACGAATGGGCAACTGCTTTGCCGGACGTCTTATTTCATTCGAGACAATATCGACATCCCGAGGCGTTCTCTAACAAAGTGTGTTCCCTCAAGCGTAATGGGCCACCAATACTACAATACACTAACCCCTCTATCATCTTACACAGAATGTCCTCATTGTGGGAGGCGGCTTTTCAGGAGTAGGTATTGCCAATGACCTTGTTGGCCATGCTGCTTCTGTAACAGTCAGTACACGGCAGGTGGGTTTTTGAGGGTTTTCTGCGCTCCTTACTAGTAATGATGCAATACTGATGTTATGGATATGGGTCGCCCGGCTTATTAGTAGAACTCATCAAACCCACTTGTACCAGCTATCCGGGGAATGTTTCACAAGAACATTACCCTCATTGAGGAAGTGAAGCAATTCGATAATCGCCCTTCTACCTCAGTGAAGAATCTTGGAGATGCCTCGCTGGCACTCAGTAACGGAACCTCCGTCGCTGGCTTTGACATCGTAAGTCGTTTCCATCAATCGATCATGGCAGTGACCTGTGAATGGTGGCAATTTTTCTCACTCTTCAGAATCATAGATCATGCTTGCTACCGGCCATCGTGACTCGATGCCGTTTCTTGTGGGCTATCACAATAGGTAATCGATCGCCACTTTCTTGTCGTCTTGATCCTCCATACTTATTCACCCATTTTTAGCACGATCAAGGGACGGGAGGAGCCTGAAACTGATATCGCCCCAATCATCACTGATGGAACTCATCTGCGCTCCCTACACTGGACTGGGCATTATATCAACGATCCCACCCTTCTCATGTGCACGTGTACGTCTACCACTCTCCGACCCCTTTTCCTTTACTGACGGTAACGTTCGCAGCTGGAGCATGGAGGGGAAGTGCGGCCGTGTATCAAGCCCTCGGAGCTGCTCGAGTTTGGTCTCGAACGGCCCGTTTACCTAGTACCGCAAGAATGTGGAAGGCATACCCGGGAGCGGCACATCTTCTGCAAGAACTCCCCATATTAGGTCAAAGTACGCGTGCTCTTACTCGCTCTCATCACATCTTCTATGCTGAATATGGTTTCACCCCAGCCAAGGTTCGGCTCTTCGTAACGTGGCTGAATAATGAGATATTAGAGTTTGGTGGCCCCTTGGTCTCTGAGCCCCCTTTTGATGAGTGCGTCTGCCTGGCTGCTTCGAAGGCCATAGGATTCTCAATTCCGAATACAATCTGTCTCTTCCAGGATGTTGGAGTTGATTCAGTACTACGTCAACAAGCAGTACGCCAAAGAGCTTAGCGGCTTCTTTAAGGGCTACATTCCCGCGCAGCGCCCACGTCACGAGTGGGGTGTCTATAATGGTGATGACGGAGAACTTCCATTGCAGCCATATACGCATCAGCAGTTGAAGGAGGCGCATGGTGATCGCTTTCCTGAGCACTGGGCGGAGCCTTCGTTGCGATGGTGACTGGGGCGAGGTACAAAAAATGACCCTAGATTTTGGGTTCATTGTAGCATACATCCATCGAATTCTCAAATTTCCAGCCAAAGAGACAGCCGAAACAAAGCAATGGTGGCGTCTCACATAGCTCATATATGCTATTATTGCTCATATGCTCGTTGCGAAGAATACAGGGCAGCTTATGCCACATCGCAACCTCCTTCGGATAGTTTGGGAGGCTGGGGGAGTTCCTCAACTTTTCGGATACTAGGAGTGCAAAACAGCGACAAACACCGCCAAATGCTACACCAAACCTGCGCAAAGTTCTTCTGGGCTTTCTTACACGATTTGTGCTCTGCACCTCAATAAAACGCATTCTGCGTATCATTGATTCACTCAAGAGCATGTCACCGATTATAATGCTCACCATTCCAGCTAAAATCCCCCACCAGCATCCAATGCTTGACCTGGCGAGAACCTTTTCAACTCTACATGTTGGAGGCACGGGATCGAGCATTACGGACCCCATCGGCCGCGAATTTGTCCCACACTCTACTCGCCGAGCTCCCACTCACCCGGCCCGTTTCAACTGTATAAGGACGGATCTGGGAAATTTTCTCTGAGGGTGGGCTCGATTCTCAATTTCTTTTGACTAGATCGCTCTCTATCTCGCCATTTGGCCCAAGACAGTCACAAATCGGCAAATCTGTGGCTCACTTGCTACTCCCACGCATTCAAGCCTCCAGCCTCTGACCCTCTCAGACGAATAAATATAGCAAACTTGCTGAAGCCTGGCAACAAGCTAAGATGTCAGATCCCCTCCCCCCTTCTCCTGCAACCGCTCGCGCCGTCATAGATGCCGTGCTGACAAAGCTGCAGAGTGCCTTCACGCGAAATAGCATCTCCGACATTCAAGAGCTTTGTCTACCAAATGCCTACCTTCGTGAGTGAGTTGAGCTGGTGGTTCCTTTATCTCCCAAATTTTGTGCTCACTTGATTCCTCTGTATCTCCAGCTTGCTAATCACCAGCTGGGAATTTGCATCGGTTCCACAAACCGATCTCGAAGCCTACTGGGGAAAGCACGGAACACCAGCTATCACTGACCTGAAAATCAGCACAACAAGAGGCACTCCGATATTTGTAGAGCGATTCGAGTGGATTCAGTAAGCAGACACCTCTCAGTCCATGAATCTCACAGCAACAGTGCCCATGGTGATACCTCATACGGGTTTAGAGGATTCTACGACTTTGAAACTCCAATTGGTCACGGAGAAGGCCTTCTACGATTACTCCGTGAAGCTGGTTCACCCGAGTCGGAGTTGGAGGCGAACGAGTACACCACATGGAAGATTCTCTCCTTTTCGCTCACTCTATCTTCCCTCAAAAACTACCCCGAGCTTTCTCGGGAGCTGCGGTCGCGTGGAATTGAGTCTGACGTACACGCAACCCCGAGGAACTGGCTCGATGCTCGCGCAGAGGAGTTCGAGTTTCTTGATGAGAACCCGCAAGTGATCATCGTTGGCGCAGCCCAATCTGGGCTGATGCTTGCGGCGCGCCTGAAGCGCCTCGGGGTGAAGACCCTGTTGATTGAGAAGACTGCCCGTTTGGGTGACATATGGCGCCAGCGGTATCAGTCCCTCACAATCAACTCGTTGGTTTGGAGTGATCACTTTCCATATCTCAAGTTCCCAGACTGCTGGCCAGTTCATGCATCCAAGGACAGGGTCGCCGGGTGGCTTGAGGCGTACACAACTATTATGGACTTGAAAGTGGTGAGCCTGAGCCGGAACCTTATGGCTCTATGTGCGACCTAGTGTGAGATTGAATATTGAAGGAGTTTTATTGCTGTGTCACAGTGGCTAGGGTCGACGATTGAACCTGATAGCACCGTATACGACGAGTCAGCTAGCCAGTTCTCTCTAAAGATTCGGAGAAGCGACGGATCCATTCGAGAGCTCAAAACCAGTCATATTGTTTTGGCTACTGGCGCAGCGTATGTCTCATTTGATCAGAACCAAGTATGTCTTCACTTTAATAACTACTTGTTGACACAGAGGAGAACCGAATATCCCTCAATTCAAGGGTGCAGAAGATTTCAAAGGCATCTTGATGCATTCTAGCCGTTACCAAGGATGCCACGCATGGAGAGAGAAGAAAGTTGTGGTGATCGGAGGAGGAAATTCAGGTAAGGCACACGAGCTACGTTATCGTCAATCAGAGTGTTTATACGTCACCTGCTATATCTAGCCCACGATATTTGCCAAGAG
This sequence comes from Clavulina sp. PMI_390, assembly GCA_015039315.1. Taxonomy (NCBI): domain Eukaryota; kingdom Fungi; phylum Basidiomycota; class Agaricomycetes; order Cantharellales; family Hydnaceae; genus Clavulina; species Clavulina sp. PMI_390. Next base: position 196,846 of record WIDE01000049.1, read on the forward strand.
TTCCAACAAGCTGGCGCCGACGTTACCATGGTTCAGCGATCACCCATATACGTCATCTCTGAGGCCGGACTTGATATGATACTGAAGCCCGCTTACAACGAGGGAGGGCCCCCAACCGAGGTTTCTTGGTGTCTGCTGATATCATCTGGATTCTGACAACTGATTCAGGCGTGAATTCACCCTTAGGATTCGGATTTGGCAGCGGCTTCCTTTCCGCAACGGGCGAACCTCCCTTACGCGATGAAGGCGCATAAAATCATTTGTGAAATGGACAAACCGCTAACTGATGGCCTGCGCAGAGCTGGTTTCCTCCTTGACGATGAGTGTAAGGGATTATTCGTGAAGGCATACGATAAGCATGGGGTTTGTGGAACTTACCTCTGGTGGTTTTCGAGCCTTTCTCATATTGATCTAAATTCAGGGCTATTACATCAACACTGGTTGTTCAGAGCTGATCGTCGACGGCAAAGTAAAGCTCAAGGTCGGCCAAGAGATCTCTCAATTCGAAGGAAATGGGGTTCGCATGGCAGATGGCACTTTCCTTGAGGCGGACATAATTGTGCTTGCGACTGGTAGGTTGTTCACGCGATAGCAACAAGTAATCTTCCCTCATATTGTGTTTAGGGTACAAGTCAATGAGAGAGTCCGCAAGGAGGATTCTTGGCTCTACGATTGCTGATGAAACTGGGGAAGTATGGGGCTACGACGATGAAGGGGAACTGCAAGGTCTTTGGCGGCCTTCAGGGCATCCTAGGTAAGTCTAGGTTGCATGCATGTTCACAATTGCTGCTTCGCTTGGTGCTGGTTGTTGATACTGAAAATTACTACGCATTTCCCCCAGGTTTTGGTATGTCGGCGGGGTGAGTAGCTTGGATCCCTATGCGAGTGACGTCATTTCTCCTAAAGCTGAATACTTGGTTGGCAGAACTTCGTAATTGCTCGTATCTACTCCCAATACCTTGCACTGCAAATCAAGGCTATCGAGGAAGGACTAACGGGGAAGATCTGAAGCCTGATCCCATCACAGCGTCTGTTTTCCTAGCATCTAAGGTGGACCTTGAGGGCATCAATAGGGGTTTTTGGTTGCGTAATTTCCCTATGTATTTTATCGACTACCTCAGGCTTTCAGGCTCCAATCATGGCGCAACAGCTGAGGCAACTGGCGGACACCTCTCCTGATGAAAGAAATACCTACATAGTTGCAAACATCACGATACCATTGCCCCAATTCAAGCGACTAATGGAGCCAGAGACCGCCTGAGAATGTGTGAAGATCACCAGTCAAAATGAAGCCGTGGATCTTGGCGTTAATTACCTAATCCGGAACCGCAGCTGGTCGACAATCCAGTTTGTTCAAGACCGCTCCCCGGCACCAAATGCAAGCCATCGACGCTACCTCTTATACACCATGTGATATCTCTACGAACGGCGGGATGCATCTATGATCCTTCTGTACTCCGCCGGAGGGAGGCTCGCTGCGTTTTTTGACCGACTGTGCCCGGCGGAAATAGGCTCGGAACCGGAATCACTTCGTTGGTTCAAGTCTCTGACTCGTCTTCCTACCACGGTTCCAGATGCCAAACCAGCATCATTCTATGTCTTATCTCACTAAGCTCGTGGTGTTTTGCCTCTCAGTCACAATTGTGTCTGGTTCTCAACAATCTCTGCGCCACGAGAGTGATTCAGGCGGCTATTGGTCCCTTCCCAATGAGATTCGCCGTGTCGCCGTGATCGGAGCTGGTCCAGCTGGCCTTATATTCACGTCCACCCTCATGAAGCATGGCTTCCAAGTTAGAATGTTCGAAAGGGCTCCAAATCCAGGGGGTGTCTGGCACTATACTGAGCGTGTACCGATCCCAGCATCATTCCCGTGATTGAGTTATTGTTTCACTAGCCTTATTCCAGTATTCACCTTTTAAAATTCAGGAATCGACCAATAGAAACAATGGGGTACATCCCCGATGTCCCTGACATTTTGCCAGCAACTCGCATCTACGAAGACGGGGACGATGGGCTGACTGTGGACTGGCGGATACGGGAGCACTGGAGTCCTAGTCCTATATGGCGGAACATGATGACAACTGAGCCACGGGTAAGTAATTTCCACCGTCTTGAGAGAGTACAGTTCATTGATTGCTGTACATCTGTCTACTATAGCAAGTCATGTCATTACCGGATGTCGGCTATCCTAAAAATACAGTGAGCATTGTGACGGATAGTCCCTCCCTTGTACCATCGATCTTAATTAGAGTTACTTAGCCGTGGAAACTTCGTCAGATGGACGTCAATCGGCATGTCCGACAGTACGCCTCATCAGTTGGACTCAATGCGAACGACGACGACCATACAAACGCCACGGCCTACTGGACCCGCGTCGAGCGCGCAGAAAAGATCCCGGGAACGGAGAGGCGATGGACCGTAACATTACGCAAGTTGACGCCATTGAGGGACGGTACACTTGAGGTCAGCTGGTGGCAAGAGGAGTTTGACGCTATTGTTATTGGCAATGATTCTCAGAAAGACGCTGCATGGGTTCCTTCGATCCCTGGCCTGAATGAGTGGGCAAACACTCTACCTGAAGATCTGTTCCACTCTGGGCAATACCGTCACCCGGAGGACTTCGCTGGCAAGGTTCGATCCGAGCAAAGTATAACCTCCTGGTCGCTCACTTGATCAATGATACTGTGCTCTTTCGTAGAACGTTCTTATCATTGGAGGAGGCTTCTCCGGAGTGGGGATCGCCAACGATTTGATTACTCATGCTCGCTCGGTTACAGTTAGCGCACGCAACGTGAGTTGTGCCCACACCTGGGTGGCTTTGCGACGCTCAGACTTCCGATCACTGCACAGAATTCATGGAATCCGCTGATACCTGCTATTCGGGGGATGTTTCATAAAAACATTACCCTAGTCTCGGAAGTCAAGCGATTTGAGAACCAGCCGTCGCAAAAGACACAAGAGCTCCGAGACGCATTATTGATTTTGGCTAATGGCACTGCTATATCTGGTTTCGACACCGTATGTCATGACTCATTACTGGAAATTCTCAGTCTGACGAAAGCCCGCTGTTATAGATCATGCTTGCATCGGGGTATCGACATTCCCTACCATACCTCGTGGGCTACCACAACAGGTAATATCGTTACTTTGATCTTGCTCTTCAGAACCTCATGAATCTCCGCACAGCACGATTCGAGGGCGGGACGAACCAGAAACTAAGATTGCCCCAATCGTTACGGATGGGACTCATTTGCGCTCACTGCACTGGACAGGACACTACATCGATGATCCTACTCTGCTGATCTGTACAGGTATCTTAACAGCTGATTTCCTCTTTCGTTATTCCTGTTTGACACATGGGTTTCCCCAGGCGAGGCTTGGAGGGGCGGTGGTGCCGACATCCAGGCCATCGGAGCGGCTAGAGTTTGGTCAGGGACAGCGCGATTACCGAATAGCTTGGCAATGTGGAAGGCGTACCCTGGCGCTGCTCATATCCTCCAGGAACTTCCTCTCGTCGGGCAAAGTACGAGTCCCAGTCTTCTTTATAGTTTAATAACTGGTTTAGCTAACCTTATGCCGTATCGTAGTCAAGGATCGGCTCTTTGTGGCATGGCTCAACCAGGAAATTCTCGAGTTTGGTGGTTCAATGGTGTCACCTGCTCCTTTTGAAGAGTTCGTCGTTTTAGTTCCTCACTGTATTCTGCTACTAATAGGAAATTACTGGTAGGATGCTGGAGCAGTTCCAATACTACGTCTCCAAACAATACCCGGCAGAAGTTGGTCCATTATTTCAGGGTCCCATCCGGGGTCAGCTACCACGCCGCGAATGGGGAATATACGCCGGCAATGAGGCCGACGCTTCACATAGATCGCTCACGCGGCATCAGCTAATGGAGACCCACGGCAATCGCCCCCCGGAACACTGGGCGGAGCCTTCACTTCGTTGGTGATGAAGGAGAATGTTGAGGAAATGTTCATTTTAGGTTTTGGATTTATGCGTAGAAATGGACCTTGTGGCCGAAAAAAATAGGTCTGGCTGTAATTTTATCCATTTGTTACCTCTCTTTCGATCTCTGCGGTCAGGACGATCTGTGAGGAGCGAGCCAAACAAAGACCCGCTCTAAATAGTTCCCCACACGCACCAACAATCACTGTTCACGATGACCGCCCTCTCAGAAGCGGCTAGCACATTTCTTACCCGCAAAGTTACAATCGATCGCGACATTGTGACTATTCTTATGGCTTGAATCATCTGTGTTGTATACTGATACCTTTCCCCAAGGTGACCTACCGCACACTGAGTCGCGAGCTCTCTATCCACGTGAATGAAGCGAAAAAGTGCGTGTTTTCTCGCGTTCTTACAAATACTTGAGGACTTAATGGATTCCTAGATGGCTCGAGCAATATCTGGAACAGGCTCGAGGCTCCCAATCGCCAGTACATGCTACCTACGTCGTGACGGGTGAAGTCCAGCCCACTCCCGTAAAGCAGTCCCCCATACAGGATGAAGATGGTTCAGGAGACTCGCAAATGCAGGAATACTCTCAAAATTCGGGCGTTAGTGCTAGTATCGATGAGGACGCCGCGCCGACATGGCAGATGCTGTTAGCACCAGAGGATGAGCTTGAACGTACGTCGGTCATTGTGGTTTCGTCGAGTCCACACGTCCTATAATGACCTAACTCCAAATAATCATATTTGATTCACAGAATGTAAAGGGTCTTTCGCTCGCGTAGCTTCTGTGGGGGTCTACAGTCTGTCTCCTGGTGTGGTCAAGGTTCGTATTGCTATCCTTGTGACAGGATATTGCTGTCTTTTGCATCGATTTTGACGAGATCTCATGAATATTTGTCCCCAATCGATCAGAATCCATCACTATTAACGACCCCCACTGCCGCCATTCGCCTCAAAGATGTATCAGCCTCATCTCTCTCCAAGCACGCTCAGACCGTTGGGATGACTTTTAATCCGCATTGGAACGAGAAGACGTCAAAGGTCGTCAAGCGAGCGATGCCCCAGCCATCAGTTGAGGCGGCGCCTTCGAAGGCAGCAGCTGTGGAGAAGGAGAAGGCGGTAGAGGAGATCGAGGAGAAACCCAAGCCGGCGCCTGCAAAGCGAACAGGGACCCTCGACTGGGGGAAAGCGAAGGTGAAGGAGCCTGCTGCTGCTCCAAAGCCTAAGCCTGTTGTGAAGGTATGTGGTCAGCTTCTTGATCGATGTACAGGTCCTGCGTTTAACCTCATAACACTATTATTATTTCCTCCCCTGCTGGCAGACCGAATCGCAGCCAAGAGGCAAAAAACGTGATGCATCGGACGCGATGGCCTCTCTGGCCATTGACTCTGACGCCGAGTCATCAAAAGCAAAGAAGCCGAAAACCGAACCATTCACGTCCACATCTATCACCAAACCTTCCGCCAGTACTTCCCCTGCCCCTTCCAAGTCGAAGCCCAGTCCAAAACCAAGGGACTCGAGCCCTGGCGCTGCATCCACTTCCACCGTCGGCTCAGTATCGATCCCGCGCCCGAACAAGCGGGTCCTGTTATCGGATACGGAGGAAGATGATATGGATTCGGAGGTTGCGTCGAAGGCGACGCCTCCGCCCCCTGCGAAAAAGGCTCGGCCTAGTGCTGCTAATGTTGGTGCTAGTGCTAGTGCTAGTGCTAGTGCTAGTACCAACGGGAAGGATAAGAAGCGTGTGTTGCTGAGTGATGATAGTGAGGATGATGTGGTTGTTCCTGCGAAGAAGAGCAAAGCGTCCGCGGGGATGACGAAGAGTGCACGGGCTATGCTGGATAGTGAGGATGAGGGTATGTTTCGTCTATCCCCATTTTCCCCTCTATTTCCTGATCTCGTCTTTCCCCTAGAAATGGCAGATCCTGACGCCGACCAGTCCGATGCGGAGGAACAAGAGTCCGAGCCTGAGCACGTCCCGCTCAACGCGCGTGAGGCTCGCAACCTCCCTGCAGGTAGCAAACCGAAAAAAGAGAAGGTGCTGGAGATGGGCGTGGATGCTGTTGCGAAGCGCCAGAAGAAGGAAAAGGAGCGGGCGCTGAAAGCCGAGGCGGGTAAGGGCAAGGGGAAAGGAAAGGGGAAGAAGAAGGTGATGAAGGAGAGGACGTTTGTGAATGAGAAGGGGCGGACTGGTACGATTTATTTTCTTCGTCTGCGTTTTATTTTCCCTCAATGACTGACATTGGGTTTTTATAGTGACGGAGGACTATTGGAGTTTCGAGTCTGGTTCGGAGGATGGTGGTGACGAGGGTGAAGGTGAGGGCGAGGGTGCGGAGGAGGACGCAGGAGCTACTTCGGAGCCTGCCTCAACTCCAAAGCTCAAACCAGAAACCAAACCCAAGCCCAAGGCGGCACCTAAACCAAAACCCAAAGCGGAGGAAACTGATTCCTCGGCAAAGCCCAAAGCGAAACCAAAGGCCCGAGCGAGTTCTGCTCGCAACACGGATGCGGAGGACGAGCAAATTGAAGCGCCGCCGAAGCAGGCAAAAAAGTCCGCGCCTGTGAAAGCTGCTCCGTCAGCAACGGCAAAAGGGACGACGAAGAAGGTTGGGCAACAGCAGACGCTAGCTATGTTTATGAAGAAGTAGTTTTCCATTTTCTCTCCTGTTTCTTTTTCGTTTGATTGCTAGATTGGCACTGTGCATAATTGAACTTTACAAATTTGTGGCACACATATGATTAGATCTAGAGCTATCGGCGTTGCCATAACTCTGCCCGATTGGACGCGCAATTGCTCCATGGGCTTCGATCTGAGTGGCTTGGTTACATGGATGGGCAATGAAAGTAGCTTGAAACGGCATTGCCTTCCACTGCGGCCAATGGCGAGCGGATGGATGGATGTTCGTGGCGTGTGTTGTGGGAAGTGTGACCAGGGTGGAGGGTGACAGCGGGAGGGGGGAAGCGAGTGAGTCGCGCCAACCGACAACCACCACCACCACCCACCAACAAAGGAGAGCCCAAGAAAAAACTATAGCCAGTCGATGGACTTTGGCCTCGTGTCGCAGCGACAAGAGGCATGAGCATTGGCTGTTATTAACGAAACTCTCTTATGGAACGTCGAGAACACTCATCAGCCGCAACGAATAATACGAACACCACCAGCACTACTGCTTCCAACCAGAACGTGAACTTGCCTGCCGCGTCGTCGTCGTCGTCAGTGTCAGCACCACCACCGTCAGCGTCGACGAGCACGAAGAGATCCAGCGCCCGCGTCCGCGCTGCTGCTGCTGCCGCGGCCGCTAATACTTCCACCACGACTGCCGCGAACGTCGAGCAACCCACCGCCACCCGCTCGTCTACTCGCAATCGAACATCGTCGACTGCCACCGCCACCACCACCAGGTAAGAGAGATCGCACTGCCTCTGTCCTTCAACGTATGACTTGACTACTAACACGTCTCTCACCCCCTTCACCGACGACCACGGCAACTCGTAGGACCACTCGTCGCTCGAACGCGTCTGCATCGACCGCGCCATCGACATTACTCTCGACTGGCATCGTCATCAACGAACCCATCCCAGACCGCAAAGGAAAGAAGCGCGCGGCCCCAGATCCCAGCTCGTCTGCTGACGAAGGCGACCTCGTCCAACACCCTTCGTCATCAATCAATAATAACCCCTCATCATCGTCGTCTCAGCCGTCGGCGCCTAAGAAGGCTCGAGTCACTCGTCGCAGCTCAGGAGCTCATCACCAGTCCCAACTTCCATCCTCTTCCTCCTCTACCATAAAGAAAACCCCCTCTTCCTCGAACACGATGCCGCGTAAGGGTGGCCGTGCCTCCACTTCGTCAGCGAACGCAGGTTCGGGAGCCACCACCTCTGCCGCGGCCGCTGCAGCTGCCAAGAAGGGCAAGGGCAAGGCGCGAGCCAGCACAAGCAAGGCTGCCGCTGCCGCCAGCGCGCGCACTAATAACCAATCGGGCGAAAGCGACGTCGATATGGATGATCCCGAGCCCTATGAGAGCGATAATGATATCGAGAACGATGACCATCTAGGGGCTGACGCCGATGAGGACGAGCCCGATCTACCCAACAACAACATACCCTCCTCGTCTTCCGCCCTTCCATTCGCAGATGATAGCATGGACATGGATACAACAACAACGAAGAAGGATAGTCACAATCCCGAATCGTCTGCGATGGACACATCGAGCGATCATGAACAAGATGATGCGCCCAAGAATAATGCATCGAGTAATTCTGCTGGTGCAACGAATGACAATGACGATGGCGATTCTGCAGCGCCTAACCCTGCCTCGTCGTCCTCTGCTGCTGCCCCCATCTCCACTTCTTCCACCTCCGACTCGAACGCAAACGCTAATGGCGATGCCAACAACTCGTCATCGTCCCCTTCATCGTCTGCGTCTGCTGCCGCGACGCTGCTCAGTGCCCTCACGGGTGCAGGCGCCTCGTCCTCTGAAGCCGCTGCACTCTCATCGATGCTCAGCGCCGACCTGCGCGGACAGCTCTCCTCGCTCTCGCAGCTCTCGTCATCGCTGGGCCTTTCGGCACAGCAGATGAGCAGTATGGGGCTGGGGATGAGTCTTGCGCTGGGCGGTGGCGGTGGCCAGCCAAGTACAGCCAAGCTCAAGGGCTACCTTGAAGCGCTCAAGCCTACTGCTGACCCCATGGTGCGCTATTCGGCGTTGCAGGAGCTCAACGAGGTGCTTGTGATGGGCAGCGAAGACTCGTTGAGTGGTCCATTCCAGGTTGATGCGTTTTCCAAGGCCTTGATTGGGGTCCTTGGTGGGAGGAGAGATGGTGCGGGGGACTCTGAAGAGGAAGGCGATGGGGACGGAGATGGGGATGACGATGATGGGGATGGAGATGGGGACGGGGACGATGATGACGATGATGATGGAGAGGATGACGAGCACGATGAGGATGAAGGGGATCATGACTTGCCTCTTGTGCCGCCTCCGCCTATCCCTGTCAACATTGCGACCGATCCTGACGCAGATGCCGGAAATGCGAATATCCCCCCACCACCTCCCCCAGTTGCAGTCCCGGCGCCAGAGGTGGATGTGGCAGCGCTTCTTCCGCCTGTAGCCCCGACTTCCCCTCCTCAACCTCCCCCAGAGCTCGCTGGATTCATCCCACCACCTCCGACTGGTCCGCTTTTTGATCCTGATGATGACGAGGACGACGAAGATCGTGCTCTCGCAGCTGCACTTGCTCTCAGCACCGCCGAAGCCGGCCTCCCTCCTGCATCCAACAATAACAATAACAACAACGGAGGAGGTGGATTCGGGTTCGGTTTAGGACTGGGCATGGGAATGGGGATGGGTATGGGTCCAGATGGTGATGAGAACCCTGAAGCGCAGGTCCTGGCGAGTCGATGCTTGTATAATATGATGGAGGCTCTGCCTGGGACGGCGCATACTGTTGTGTATCATGGTGCTATCCCTGCGCTGTGCAGCAAGTTGCTTGAGATTCAGTTTATTGATTTGGCGGAGCAGAATATCTCGGTGCGTGCTTTTTAGCTTCTTCTGACGTGTTATCTTCGTACTGATGGAAAACCTTTTTTCTACCCGATTCAATAGACACTTGACAAGATTTCCGAGGAGTGCGCGAGCTCTGTTGCGCGTCAGGGAGGTCTCCCTGCCTTGCTCAACTTCCTTGATTTCTTCAATACTTCCGTCCAACGCACTGCGATGCATGCCGCGGCCAACTGCTGCAAGTCCATCTCCCCCGACGTCTTCCCGACCGTGCGCGAAGTCCTGCCCATTATCCAGAACGTGCTGAGCTATCCCGACGGCCGACTCGTCGAGAGCGCAGCGCTCTGCGTCATCCGGCTCGTCGAGAGCTATCATCGCAGTTCGCCCGAGCTGCTCGACGAGCTGCTCACGCTCAACGATAAGGGCTTGCTCAAAGCGATCAATGCGCTGCTTGGCGTGAGCGGTGGTGGGTCGGCGGCGCTTTCTGCGAGCACGTACACGCTGTTCTTGCGTGTGCTGAGTAGTGCGGCGCGGGCGAGTACCAAGACGGCGGTCGCGCTGCTCGAGGCGGATATTGCGGGTACGGTGTATCAGATCTTGACGGGTGTTCTCCCACCTGCGAACCTGGATGTGAATGCGATGCAGGTTGACGCGGAAAGTGAGGGAGAGGATGCGGTAATGGATACGGACGCGTCGGTTGTGGGAGAGAGTGTGGCGGATATGGCGGTGATGCAGAGTCTGGCGCAGAGGCCGAAGGAACAGGTTGAGGAGGCGCTGAGTCTGATCTCGGAGTTGATGCCTCCACTTGCAAAAGGTGAGTTTCGGTTTTCTCGTGTTGTTTCTTGCATTTTCTTTTCTCCTTTGTTTCCTTTCCCTTCTTTCTTTCAAGACTGGTGGACTGGAACACTGAAACATCATTTCTCTTGCGCTGCGTCACCCCCACTTCCCACTCAACTATCCAGACGGCGTCTTCAATTCCCATCTATACACGGAGAAGGCTCTCGCCAAGTTGATCAAGCACAAGCAAAAGGCGGATCGTGCAGCCGCAAAGCAGGTCAAAGTGGAGACTGCTACCCCACCCCCGCCTCCCGATCTTGCGACTACCGCCACCAACGGTGCCTCTGGCTCAACTTCAGACGACGCAACTGCTCCAGGGGAAAGCGAGAATGGTGGTCTCGACGGTATTCTACCCGGTCTCATCACTCGCGGCGCGTCACCTGTTCCGTCTGATGCGACGTCCATGCCGGACCAGTCCTCTACCCCCGCCTCAGGTGCGCAATCCAGCTCAACAGTGCTCCGGGGCAATTCGGAGTTGATGATGCGCTTCATGCGCCTGATGCTACCCGTGCTCACTGAGGTCTATGCCGCGAGCGTTGCCACGACTGTCCGCACGCGTGCCATGACTGGTTTGCTCAAGGCTGCGAGCTTCCTTGAGCCCGCCGAGCTGTTCAAGGTCGTGGAGCACGTCCCGCTCGCGAGCTTCATTGGCTCCATTTTGTCATCGTCGGAGATGGTCAAGTCTTCCTCGTCTTCTGCGTTTGGTGTCACTGCTCCTGGTTCGGGATCGGGATCGGGGGCACGGATTGACCCCCAGCAGATTGCGCTATTGACGAGTGCCTTGCAGCTTGTGGAGCTTTTGTTGGCTAAACTGCCCGTCGAGTATCGCCAGGCGTTCCGCAGGGAAGGTGTATTGCATGAAGTGATTAGTATTGCTGAGCAGGAGCTCTCGACTGCTATTGCTGCTGCAGCAGCCGCGGCCGCCGCTGCCGCTGCGGCAAAGGTGAAGACGGAGCCCGTGTCAAATGCTGGGACTCCGATTCCAGACGAAGCCTCCGCGTCTAGCTCAGCTGCAGCTACGTCAGGTAGCACCGCGCCTACGCCCTCTACTAATGGTGCCCCGCTTATCAGCCCCCCGGTCCCCATGCCTAGTTTAAGCCGTCGATCCCACGGACACAGCAGCCATCATACCGACGCTCAAGATGCCACGATTATCCGTGCACGTGTCATTCGCTTCAAGTATCTTTCCTCTTCGTCTTCGTCCTCCAGCGCTCAGGAGGCGGACGACCCTGCATTTGCGGCGCTCAAAGCGACTGCTAAGCGGCTCTCTGTTGCTGACTTGGATTTGGCTGCCGCGAAGGACGCCCTCAAGGCAGTTGCGGACATGTTTGCGACGAGCAGCGAAAATGGGAAGGGCAAGATGAAGCATGAGGCGCTGTCTAGCTTTGAGATGCTCAAGAGCGGTTTGGTGGAGGAGCTGTTGGCGTTTGCCACCGATGAGAGCCGTGCTTGTATGTGCACTTTCCAACTTTCTGTGAAGTTTGCATACGCTAATTATTTAACTTCTTTCTTCTTATTCTATCCTTTTTTTATACTATTCGGTCTCCTCAGTGTCCCTCAAGACGCGCCAACGATTGATGGTGGAAGCCTTCACAAACCATCCCTCCTTGAAGCCCAACACCCCAGCGAACAACACCCCTCTTGGTGTTCTGGTCAAGCGTCTACAGGAAAGTTTGACGCGCATGGAGGCATTCGAAGTTGTTTCGGTTACTCCCAGCGGTGATGGTCAGCGCATCTACTTCAAGTCTAGTTATCAATTTTGCTGACATTTTTGGATTTGGTGATTCAGATTCTCGTCGTAACGCTGCTTCCCTCCTTGCCCGCCAGCTCCGTCTGCGCATCGTAGGTGAAGGACCTGACATTCCGAAGAACTGCACGAACATCACAGTCTCGATCCACGCTATTGCGACGTTCCAAGCTTTGCATGATTACCTCCGTCCTCGAGTAGCTGCGCATGGCCTTCCTGCTAGTGCTTCCAGTGGTTCTGGAGCTGGATCGAGAATCTCGAGCATGCTGGCAGCATTCGCTGCTGCCACTGGTCTACCTCCCGGAGCGTTGCGAGCAGGTGGGAGTTCATCCGCTGCAGGTGGGTCCGCTTCAGCACCCCCTGCTACCCCTGCACCTGCAGCTCGACGGACTGGCTCTACATCATCTGCTGCAGGAGTCCCAGTGCCATCCACACCAACGCGGCCTTCCGCTACCGCTGCTTCTGGGTCTGCACTGGCGTCTGGCTCCGAGTCGGAATCGGACGCAAAGGGACCTCGTCGTAGCCGACGACTGAGCGAGAAATCTACTCGCAGGGCCTCAGGATCAGCAGCCCTTGCTGCAGCGGCGCTTGCTGCTGGGCCCAGTGGCGCCAGTGCCTCTGCACCCGTTACTGCAGGGACCAACACTCCTATTGCACCGTCAACGCCCGCCCCTAAGGCCTCAGGCTCATCAAACATTCCGACACTAGAGACACCAGGATCCGAGGGACAAGCTAACATTGAGGCCATGCAGCCAATGGATATGGATGCTTCGTACGGCGAGGAGGATCTCGATCCTGAGATTCTGGATGACGGTGTGAATGATTCGCCGAAGGACGATAAACCTGTGAATCTTTCAGTCCCCGAAGGTATGTCTCCTCATCCATACTGTTTTGAATGTGTTGAAGATCCCAACTTTGCTTCGTATTAGATGGCGGTAAAGCTGTTGCTCAGACACCTGATGGGACACGAGTGGCTACACCCAATCCTCTGGCCTCCAGCTCTTCTGCTGGCCCTAGCACCGGCCTTCCTCCGCCGTCGCCATTGGCATCAAAGTCCTCGTATGCGAGTGCGCTAAAGACCAAGCCGACTGACTGGCACCTCGAATTCTCAATTGAGGGCCGACCGATTTCCCTTGAGACCACAATCTATGGCGCTATGCATCAACATGAGGCCAGAAAGTCGACCAACTCTGCCACTTACCTCGGCCAGATCTGGTCGGGTGTGTATACGATCAAGTATAAGAAGGTTCCAGGGCCAACCCCTGTCCCTGAGAGTGCGTTACCTGATTTTCTTCACCACCACCTCCATTCGCTAATCTAAGAGTTCTCATTTAGGTCCCACTGACGTGACCCCCACTGCGGCCCCAGCCGTGCCAGCAGACTCCACACAATCGCATATCCTGAGTCTACTTCGAGTGCTCCACAAAGCTAACGCTGAGACCATGGAAAGCCTTTCCCTAAGTGCTCGCTCATCCGCTCTTCCTGAGACAGCCTTCATCAACAATAAGTTGACGGCAAAACTGGCTCGACAGCTTGAGGAACCTATGATTGTTGCCAGCGCCTGCCTCCCCGACTGGGCGCTTGATCTGCCACAGCATTATCCATTCTTGTTCCCCTTCTCTACACGCTTCCTCTTCCTCCAGTCTACCGCGTTCGGTTACGCTCGCTTGATCTTGAAGTGGCAGAACCAACAGAACCGAGCCAACGACTCGAACTCAAGGCGGGACGACACCTTTGGGTATCTCGGGCGTCTGCAGCGTCAGAAAGTCCGCGTGTCGCGTAATCATCTCCTTCAGTCTGCCATTCGAGTGCTCGAACTCTATGGTTCCTCCTCGTCGGTGCTCGAGGTTGAGTATTATGACGAAGTGGGCACGGGGTTGGGCCCCACGCTCGAATTCTATTCGCTTGTGTCCAAGGAATTCGTTCGCCGCGACTTGAAGATTTGGCATGATGCCGATGTGATGATGCCTGGATCCTACGTGCATCATCCAACCGGGCTGTACCCTGCTCCATTTGGTCCCTCTGATAATGAGAAGGAACAGGAAGTTAACGGCAAGTGAGTACCTCTGCGAATCTTCCTTTTCCGACCTGAGCTGACTATTTGTTGTTATTAGGAAAAAGAGTGATCTTTTCCGAGTTCTTGGACAGTTTGTTGCAAAGGCACTCCTCGACTCTCGCATCATCGACCTGTCTTTTAATCGCACCTTCCTCAAGTTGATCATGGGAGAAGATGTCGCCAAGTCCATTGATGCTCTCATGGTTTGTTGCTTCATATCCCTTGACTCATGCAGCACTTGCTGATGCCTCGCGCTCATTTAGGATGTGGATCCAGCGCTTGCCACTTCCCTGAAGCGTGTGCAACAATATGCTGATGCCCAAGCTGACATTAAATCCAATATCACTTTGGTGAGTGTATCTTTTATTCCCATACGTATTTCGCTCATTGTGTGCCTCAACAACAGACTGCAAAGGCGAAGGAGAGTGCGCTGGAGTCAATCATGATCAATGATGCCACCCTTGGCGACTTATCACTCGACTTTACCCTACCTGGCTATGGCATCGACCTAATTGTAAGCTTTTTCAAACTCATTCTGTTTTTATTCATACTAACGTGCAGTGCGTTCTAGCCCAACGGAGCTGATGTAGCTGTCGATCACCACAATGTCCATCAGTACATCGATCGTGTGCTAGCAATCATGCTCGACGAAGGAGTGAAGACGCCTGTTGCTGCGTTCCGAGAAGGCTTCTCAAGGGTTTTCCCCATCACTGACCTTAAGACGTTCTATATCGACGAAATCGTCGGCATCGTCGGCAACCCAGATGAAGACTGGAGTATTGAAAGTGCGCTCTTTTCCTCACAAGTCTTGTTTCACATTATCGAAACTAACAACTTGTCTTCAGCGCTCTCGGATGCGATCAAAGCTGATCACGGCTTCAATACTGACAGCCGGCACTTCCGCGATCTTGTGCACGTTATGAGCACATACGATACGTCGTCGCGCCGTGCCTTCCTCCAGTTCATCACTGGTAGCCCGAAGCTACCCATTGGTGGCTTCCGCGGCTTGTCCCCTCCCCTCACTGTTGTGCGCAAGCCCCATGAGGCGCCTCTGTCACCTGATGACTATCTCCCCAGCGTCATGACTTGTGTGAACTACTTGAAGTTACCCGCGTATAGCTCGAGGGACGTGTTAGCTGCCAAACTGGCCATCGCAGCGAAGGAAGGTGTTGGCAGTTTCCATCTTTCGTAAATCATTCAATGAACCTATTGCCCCCCTTACGAAACATCTGTTGTTCGGGCTCTTTTCTTATCATTCTATTCCTCCTTTGCTATGCCTCTTTCCTCTTTTCTCATTTCTACTACCCGTGCTCCTTCACCACAATTCATTCCAAGCCGCGAACAATGCACATGTCTCTTTCACTTTTTTGTACCTCATAGACATACAGTATCCCCAATCCAACGTATATTCCTCTTGATATCATTCACCTCCAGTCTCCTCTTCACTCCAAAACCCAAGATGCTTCGCGTGACAAGATGCCATGGTCACGCGCGTGAACCTTTGCTGCCCTCAAGACGGCCACTTGAATAATTCTACTATGGTGATGCGTTCGCACTCTAGGACGACCACTAAGCTACAGCTTTGAAGCATAGACCAGCTGTAACCGCCAGAACATGTGGTAAGATGGATCTATGACTTCCTTCTCAACATCTGCGACCAATACCTCATATTCCTGAGAAGTTAGTCCGACGCTGAGGAATATGGGCGCGTAACTATTACGGAGACGAGTTGAAGTCGTAAGCGACGAAAGAACACGGAGAGTTTATATTTAGAACTTGCCCAGGAGCTCCCCCGACAATATTCTGTGACAGCAGACGACCGACTGCCTTAGACTCCTCATCTGTATGGTTATAGAGCGATTATCCTCAGCTTGTAGTAGGTTTTTCAATACGAACAACGGACCTGCCATCCATGGACCGACAGGCACATCCCGCTCCTCACAGGAAAAATCTCGGAAAGCCTTCGTCTCCCTGATCAGACTGAGGGCATCACCAAACAATTTGGACTGCTTTGAAGCGAGCCCTTTCTTCAACGTTGATAAGAAACGCCCGAATGCAGGGGAGAATGAATCATCAGGGGTCCAAAAGTCAGTAACAATGACGCTGTTGAATATTCCTCCTGCCAGTGAGAGGAGAGCGGATAATGAGTGAGCCGGGGCGCTGAGTTTCCGTACAGGTCAATTATATACGCACCAGTCCGGAGCACGCGGATAATCTCAGGGTATGTTTTCTGGTTCAACACAAGCTGAGCTCCATAGTGAGTTTGTATTGCGATACTCTCACTCTGGAAATACACACGAGACTTACATCAGGTACAACCCGCAAGTTCACAAAGTCGAAGTGACCATCGTTGAATGGAAGCTTGTGATCTTTGAAAAGCGAATTGAAGAGTCATCGCAAACAGTGGCGCGATAGATCCACGTACGAGCATTGGCAACAAGAAAAGACACATTTTTCGGATGCCATCTAAGCACCACAATTAGCTTCTTGTAAATCCATTATTGCTTTTCAGCGAGATTGCTCAGCAACCCACGCTTGCGGTCGAACGGGTGAGATGTCAAGACCCACAACCTCTGCATCTGGCAATAATTCGGCCATTTCCGCAGCCCAAAGCCCAGTACCACATCTTGGAATCTCGAGATATTAAGGATCCAGGAGCCAAAAAAAATCATTGCTAACGAACCCAATGTCTAGTATACGAGTAGCTTTGGAGATGCGGGTATTAAGGGAGGCTGGGTATAACCCTATTAATTGATGTGAGTCTCAATCAGCAAGATTTTTGTCATAAGCGTCCGAATGTCATTAAACCTCACCTCCTTGAACCGCTTTGACGATCTGGTACTGAAGATCAAGCCTTCGGCCCTCACATTCGTCGTTGGGTAGGGCATATCTGCTGTCGGGATCGGCATGGTATGAACGCTCTGTAGTGTCTGCCATCGATGTTTCACAGAAGATCAGAGAGTGGAAATAGCTGAAGGTATTGCTATCTCTTTTCTTCATATTTATAGCGTTGGGCTAGCAACGCAGCGGGTGACCCACTTTCGGCCATCAATCTTCCACAAGACTGGGTCGAAAAATAGGTGCGCCAGTGTGGTGGAATGATGAACCGATTTAGTGAGGGAAGAAGTGATTAGGCTCGGCGCAATTGCTTCCGAGCGGATGTTGACTGCGTCATCCGAAACTCGAGGGTCGTTGCCAGCATAGTCTTGGATACGGGTGAAACCACAAAAATGGGTGGAAAGAGCCGTCCATAAAGCACAAGCTTAGTTCATTAACCATACAACCGCCCGAACAATGTTTCCGAGGAAGGTTATATTCAGGATAGTCAGTGACTAGGGGAGCGAACTCGTGGGTGCCGATTGTAGTATCTGCACAATTAGTATCAGCATTAGAGCTTAGTAGCATATATCATCCCATACCTCCAGAAGACGTGGAATGAACCGCTCAATGTCTCTTCGTGGAGTTGAGCGACTAGTTCATCACACTCTTCGTGTCTCAATCCAACGCTGAGGTAGATCGGCTTGTATCTATCGAGACCGCGCATATTGCATGCATGATCAGAAATAACCAAAGCTGGAACATATCACCATGATACCATAACTCGCGCAGTAACAGATTCGACAGGATTCTCGAAGAACATCAATGTTCAAAGGATTTTGGGACAGACCATAAGCTTACCTCGCGCGGTTTTGACGATGTGATACTTAAGATTAAGTCTTTTGCCTTCACGCCCGTCGTTTGGAAGAGAATAAAGGTCCTGTGAATCAGTATGATATAGACTATCGGACCCAGAATGATCTCCCAGTGGGGCCATCGTGGAGAGCGGCTTAAAGTGAGAAGGGGGCATATTTTGTGGTTTGCGGTTTGCGTAGTATTTATCGTTGGGATTTCAGCTCCTGGACCTATTTTCAGTTTCTTTTGAGGTCGGGAAGAGGGCTTCACCCCGCCATGTGCTAAGATCCTTGAGCGCTTGACGCCCGTTGAAACTCAACAGTTTTGAACCTCCTTTCCGAATTGGGGCTAGCCCGCTGTTTCCGCTGTCGTGAGAACAAGCCTCACATGAAGCCAAAAGTTAGTCGAAATGAAGAGGGGAAGTTTGGGGGCAATACTCGGTGGTTCAACTCCGCTGACGACTAGACGGCCAAAGTGAGCAAGATCACTGAAGGGTTTGCCGCATGAGAAGCCGTTTGGACTGATTTATACGGGTAGAACGAGATCGGCACTGTAGGCAGATATTGGAGGAGTGAAAAAAGAATTTGATATTGAGTAATCATGTCAGGAACAAAGGTGAGTGTCGATCTCGATTCGGAGGGGTCACCCAGTCAAACTGGTTCGAGGGGAATGGCGATATTTCGGCAACTTTTCGATCTAATGAGGTGTATTCACGCTCCATTTCCCTCATCTCAGCTTGTTCTACGGCAGCACCATTGAGCTTCATAACAAGCATGTCGCTCGCGAGCCCAGGTCGAGCAAGAGGGAGATCTTTGAACGCCGATCGGTTGTCGTTCATATTGAGAAGCACCTCCATGTACTGGGGCAGAATCCAGCTCCGCGCGTAACCATTGTCTCGAATATGGATCATTCGAAAAAGTCGCAGAAACGGAAGGAGACTGGTGTCAAATTGGGAAGGGCTTGCGGCCGCTCCTTTGATGGTGGACACTAAGTCAGATCGAGACAGTTCTGGTCAGTAGAGCATAGGTAGCCGATGTGAATCTGGTCACCTTTAAGAGTCAAAGCGCGAACCAGACTGACAACATCATTCCACATCCAATGGTACACTCGTAGGTGAACAACGCTGGACACCTCTTGGAGGAAGGGGAGCACACAGCTGAATCCGCCGGGGTCCAGTGATGAAATGGCCAAGTGGCGGAGATTTGGGAACTGGCGCCCA
>WIDE01000049.1:223671-235556 GCA_015039315.1 Clavulina sp. PMI_390
CAGCGTTGAGATGATTTACTCAGTGCTCGACGAGCTTCCTCAGCTCGTTACACTCGAGCTGAAGCACTGGCTGGTTAATTGGCTTCTCCATTTCGCCATTTCAAGCCCTATAGCGCCCCTGGCGATCGATACCGAATGGCTCTCATCCCATGACCCGTTAATCTCCCAACACATTCCTCCTCCCGGCGCTGATGATCCTGATCGTAGAGAGGCGAAATTGGATGTGCCAACCCCTCAGTCAAACACCTTCCTTCCTAACTTACGACTACTCATCATCTCTCCCGACGACCCCACTGAGAGTATATTCTTCTCTCAGTACGACCTGGGATTAGCGCTGCGGCGCATCCTGCACGCGAGACCAAATTTGTCGCTACACTATGATGGATTTTTCATGGCTGGAGGCACTGCTAACTTCGAGAAAGGTCAGGCTCTCCTGTCTGAGTCAATGGACCTGGGACATATTCGTTTTGGGGGGCGGGTGGACGCTCTGTATTCTGGAGTCCAGAACGATATTGTTGTGTAGTACGAGATCCTTCTTTATGTATGTCTCTGTAACCAACTAACGCGATCCCCAATCCACTTATCTGTCGGTCTAGGTGCCGTGGGAAGGTTCGGGGCCGTTGGGCGTCAAAAGTCGTGAGCGGGACGACACACACAAACTGCCTTAGGGGCATATTTTGGGTGCCGTTAACGACGATTAAGCTTCGTCTTGACTAGCTCGTACCCCTGTTTGGTGTCTATGAAGGGTGAACTATGCGGGCCTTCTTCTCGACCGCATTCAACTCGTTCTCCAAGGCTTCCCCAGGATTGCTCAAACGCACACCCCGTACTTCTCCCAAAGAAATGGCCCGGATGGCTCCTATAGAAACTCTACCCTACGAGATCCTCTCCAAGATCTTTACCGATGTCCTTTTGCTCGGGGACTGGTGGGATCCTGTGCTTGCGACTTGGCTTGTAACGATAATGGGCGTCAACACCCACTGGCACAACGTGGCTATGTCGAACCCGAGCTTATGGAGCAGAATTGTGGTGAATTATTCGCCTGGTTTCAACTCGTCAGGTCGCCGTGTTCAAACGCGCATGCGCATCAAAGCATATTTGACACGATCAAACCCTCACCCTTTCCATGTTATCCTCCGGCTGGCAGCCGATGTACAGCCGCTTCATGTCAGCTACCTATGGAATGTTATCAAGGATGAACTATATCGATGTCGGTCTATAACCCTGGAGCTGGACTCTGATGCCCAAGCAGCCAAGATCTTCCCCCTACCTCCTTTGGTATCCCGCCTTCATTCAATACTGTGTCATATCTCACGGGCGTCCCCTGACGAATCCCGCTTTCGGGTACTATGCGACAATAATGATGCTCCCCTCGAGGAACTCTCTTGGACATCATCCAGAAACCCTGACATTTCTAACGCCCTTACAAAATACCTTCGTCTACGCAGTATCCATGGTGGCTACACAAAAGACTCTGTAACCCTCAAAACTCTCGAGAGGTTCTCTTCTCTCACCCATTTCCGTTGGTATACTATCAGCGATGTTATGGGCGAAATCGAACCTCCCCCAATCGAATTGACCAGCCTCAAATATCTCTCCCTGCTACATAATTTCCAGAGGCCTCATTTCAATGCACCAAACCTTCTGAAACTGACAATTCATTCATACAACATGTGGGGACAACCCACCCCTGATCTCCGTCCTGGGGACTTCCCGCAGCTGCAGCATCTTGAGCTTATTGAGCTCAGTGTAGAGCAAGAGCGGCTCTACCACTTCTTACAAGCCGTCCCCACTGTCATCCACTGCAAGTTCACCTCTTGCACAATCCTGTATTTGCTCCCTCTCTTTCAGGAGATGACTAGGAGAAGACGGCAAGAAGATAATGCAGTCAACAATCACATCCAGCAAAAATACGTGGCTTTACTCCCTCGTGTCCCCCTCATGGAGGTTTGCGACCCTCGCTCCGTAACAGTTGAGGCCAGGATAGGCATTGCGATTGTTATCACAGACCTTGTGGGCTGTGCAAAGACATTGTGGATTGACTGGGATAACGACGCAGATTTGAGCCGAGGGGGCTCTCTCCCTGATTTGGAGGAGGCTCAAAAGCTTTCCGCAGAGTCAAAAGCAGTAGGCTATGATGTCTGCACGCCGTGGTTTAGTGGATATCAGATCATCACTACCTCGGAACCCTAGTCAGATTGCTCGTCAAAGCATATATCAAGGATAGTTTTAATGTATTGTGGTTTTGTTTCGTAAGTGGAGTCGCCGATATCAGGGCTAGTACTCTTGAAGGTACGAGATCTACTCTGCTAAGAGTAGATAGTAAGGTCTTTGCCACGTCGGATCGCCAAGATGATCGTGGACAAACTCAGTAAAGATGATAGTATGGCAAGCTCCCAAACAGATTTCACCATTATAGATCACTGCTGCTCAAGATCGAGAGATCATTCTCGACAAACGTAAGTAAATCGATCCCAGAAGGCTGTGCAGAATATGAGTCAAACACTTCGGCCTTCACACCCACCCAACATGGAGGTTGTGAAGGACACCCAACTTTCGGCAACCCAACGGCTGCCCGATGAGCTCATACTTGATGTTTTCAATCATCTTCGGAAACGCCGTAACTGGACAGAGCTTGCGAGGCTCCAATCCATGGTGACTGTCAGCCAAGTCTGCTCTCGTTGGCGAGGGATCGCCATCGCTGCATCTGCGCTATGGAGTGAACTGGTTATCTCCCCTTCGGACACCCAAAGCATCGAATCCAGCAAACGCGCTCGTGACAGGATCGAAGAGTGTCTGTTTCGTTCCCGCACTGTAAGGAATCTTACTCTCACTTCGTCCGAAGTACGTTTGACCCAATATATAGTCAGTTCTAAACGTAGTGTACTGGACAATGGTGGTGGTAAGACTAAAGAACTGTAACCTAGTAACGGGGCGCTTAAGGCGTACTATCCTAATATAATACCATTCCTTACACGCACGCATCCCCTCAATATCCATTTTGACCTAACCCGTATGGGTAATGGTATATCCCCTCTAGGTCTATTTAATGGATTAGCCCTGCCGAATCTTTGGCGTTGTTCCAATCTTGATGTGGCCGTTCAGGATCACGCCACCGCTTCAGTTATCTTTCCCCTCCGCGGCGACCTTTCGTCTATGGAGTCACTCGGCATTGGGATTGAAGATGGGATTGACGAAGAAGATGATAGAGCGCTCGAAAAACCAGTGATGATACGTAGTTTCAGTGACGCGATTTTTTCTCCATCGAGATTTCGGATCACTACAAGGCTGCCAGCAACAATCCCCGGATTCGATGGTTCACGACTAGAAGCGCTCTATATTGCTGACGAGGATATCGGATACTCCACAATACTGAAACTTCTCCAGAGCTCCATGAATGTCCAGAGGATGCACCTTGAACTTCTGGACCCGGGAGCTCTCGTTCATGAATCATTAGATTTTCCCCATCTCGCTTTCCTCTCCGTGATATACGACTGGCCGAGCCGTAATTTCCAGCTACCAGCTCTCCAAAAACTATTCTTCATAGAGCCGTTTCTGCTTAATCAAAGCCACACGTGGGCCAATTTACAAGCGGACTTCCCAAAACTTCGCCATCTCACATTCGTCAATGTTGTTGATCATTTTGGCGTACTAGAGGTGGAAGAAATCTTTTCGGTTCTGAGACACCTCCCCAAGCTAGTCACGCTTGAGCTAAAGCACTGGTCCATGCATTGGCTGCTTCACTTCGCGATTGCCGGTCCTCTCACCCCTCGGGCTGTGGATACCGAATGGCTCGTATCTCATGACCCCTTCACTCTCCATGCATATCCCTCCTCCTGGTGATCGACGTGGAGACGAGCTGGATGCGGAGGTCCCTGGCTCAAGGTTGATTCTCCCTGAGCTGCGCCTCCTCGCGATCTACTCCTCAGATGCCAAGACAAGTGCAGTACAGCCCCAGGGCGACCTAGGTATGGCTCTGCAGCGCATTATGAATGCGAGACCCCGCTTGTCAGTGAGGCATGATGGGTCCTTCTTACCCTGGGCCTCTGGTGATATGAAAGAAGGCGAGGCCCTTTTTGAAGAGTCGATGGATTTGGGATATGTTCAGTTTCGGCCTCAGCGAGTGGACAACAGGATGTACTCTGGGATTTACAAAGACATTATTGTATGATTTTACTCCAACGATTACACGTCCCTGGCGGCAGCTATCTCAAATTTCATCGTCAAACTGCCATAGGCCCTGATATCTCAATGCTCGTACCGATTGCCATTGACCCATGAATCCAGGGAGCATAGGATGAAATATCTTTCCACTCTTAATAAACTAATGCTGAATAGGCTGAGAGAGCGGAAAACAAGACCCTGGACCAAATGCGAACAAATCAAGCGTAGGGGAGGCTGTGTCAATCATATTTTGCACTTCACCCAAATCAGTGCTCCATCTCTTCCCTACTGCCCCCAAGATGGATGTTACAGAGGGCTTAAACCCCCCTTTGATCCAGCAGCTACCAGATGAAATCCTCCTCAGCGTATTTTTTCATCTTCGAAAACACTATGCTTGGACGAGCCTTGCAATGCTGTGTTCCACCTTGACCGTCAGTCAAATCTGTTCTCGCTGGCGGGGTCTCGCACTTTCAACCTCTGCACTATGGAGCGAGCTCGTTTTTCGTGCGGCAGATATCCGCGATCTCGAGATGGCCAGGCGCGCCAACGATAGAATGGAAACGTGCCTGCTTCGTTCCCGCACACATCTTCTCCATATCCACTTTGACCTAATAGACCCTCCCTGTGCAATTTCCCCTCCAGAGATATTCAACAAATTCGTCCCGCCGAATCTCTGGCGGTGTTGTTTGCTTGATGTGGTCCTTCCCGACCACGAGGCAGCGTCAGCCATCTTTCCCTTTTCATGCAACCTGTCGCGCGTGAAGTCGTTTGGAGTCGCAATTGAAAAAGGAGTTGATGAAGCGGAAGATGACAGAATTTATAAAAAACCAGTAAAAATAGGCGGTCTTCGCGGAGTAGTCTGGTCCCCGTCAAGATTTCGGATCAATGCCATGCTTCCTGCAAACTTCCCAAACTTTGACGCATCAAATCTTGAGGCGCTCTACATTGCAGACGAGGAGATCAGGCACACCAGGATCTTGAAGATCCTAAAGAGGTCTATAAATCTCCAAAGGCTCCATCTAGAGGTCCGGGATGCAAAACCCCTCTTTCAAAAACCACTTGCATTTCCCAAACTATCCTTCCTCTCCACATTATACGACTGGCCACACAAGAACTTCCATGCAACATCAATCCAAAAACTCTTTATTGTCGAGCCTCCTCTTTCAAAGCAGAGCCTATTACTCGACCATAGCTTCGAGATGCCACAACTACACCATCTGACACTCTACCAGATCACCAAAACCACCAACGTCCCAGACGTGGAGAGAATAACATCAATGCTGAGTCGTTTCCCTCAGCTTATTACGCTTGAATTGAAATATTGGGCAATAAACTGGCTGCTCCACTTCGCAGTTGTAAGCCCAATCGCACCAGTCGCCGTGGATACCGAATGGCTCGCATCCCACGACCCCTCGGTTTCCATGCACATTCCGCCTCCTGGCGCTGACGATGTGGATCGTCGCAGGCAGAGCCTAGATGTAGAAGTCCCCGAATCTGGCGCGTTTCTTCCTAACTTACGTTTCCTTATTATCTCCATGCAATGGATGAGGAGGACCGATCACCCATCACGACTAGATCTATCCCTAGCTCTTGAGCGTACTATGCGGGCTAGACCGCACTTGTCCATCTATTTTGATGGATCTTTCATCTCAAAAAACAGTTCGGACATTGAAGAAGGCAACGCACTCCTGCGAGAAGCAATGGACCTGGGAAACGTCGAATTTAGCCTGCGACAAGTGGACAGCCGTATCTATTCGGGGCTGCAAGGTGATATTGTCGTGTAGCGTTGATGTACTTAAATAGTTGTAGCGGGGATTCCTAAGTATTTCTCGCATTCGATTACAGTGTGAGAAGCAAATAGGTGATGCTCAGAATCAATTTCATAGTGCAAATTACGCGTTCTATCGTAGACTAAACTAGTCGGACTACTGGCTTATCGGAAGTCGTGGGGGGTGGTGGAATGGCTGCCGTGGTCGGTGCACTGGCATCTTCAGCAACGTCTTTAGTCGAGGGTAGCGCAGATGTCGCTTCAGTTGCATCTACAGCAGCTTCAACCGCCTTGCTGCTGACTATTGGGGACGATTGAGCGGCTGCAATCACTGCTGCAGCCGCCTCGACTGCTTCCACTGCCTCCGTAAGCTGGGCCTGAGCTTGATTCTCGTCCGTGGGCAGCTCCAATCCCATCTTTGCCACGGTCTCCTCGAGACCTTTCTCCTTGAGCGCCTCCTGCACTCCATCAGACCCATCAGCACCAGCCTCAGCGAGGAGTGCCTTGAGTGCCTCCGCCTCACGCTTCAACTCCTCTGCCTCAGCAACGAACGTCTCTTCCGTTTTCGGTGCGTTCAATTTCGCTTCGCGAGCCGACCATGATTGAGGATGCGTGTTTGCAAGTGCAGCGACTGCGTCGGCAGAGACTTGCTTCCAACTCTTCTTTTCCTCGCCAGATTGAAGGGCATGAGTGAGCTCGTCCTTGATGCGCCGCGTTGCGCCGGCGCCTTGAGTGCTCATGACGGTGTAGAGCTGGACGCTTGAGGCACCTGCTTTGGCGAACTCGAGTGCATCGGCTCCGGAGGAGATCCCGCCGCATCCAATGAGAGGAATAGAGGCTGGGAGCAGGGTGCGGAGAGTTCGGATCGCGGCAAGGGAGAAGGGGAGGACGGGTGGGCCAGAGAGACCGCCAGTCTCATGAGCGTGTTCTGCACAAAAGATAACATAAATTAGAAGAAGACTTATGGAGCCAAATGAACAATCAAGGAGAATGACAGGAGGGCTTACCAGAAAGCAGCGATGTGGGGCGCTGGATGGTGGTGTTGCTCACAATCACGCCGTCAACGCCGCTCTTCTCGACGGCCTCTGCGATATCCACAAGTTCATCCTCGCTCAAGTCTGGAGCAATCTTCACCAAGACTTTTGGTTTTTCCCACTTGGCGGCAAATCCTCCGGAAGCCGAGGCGGCAGGGAGGCCGTCACGCTCGCTGATCACGGCCGTAAGAAGCTCATAGAGGAAGCCTCTTGACTGCAATCCGCGCAAGCCAGGAGTGTTAGGAGACGAGACATTGATGACAAGGACATCTGCCAGAGGACCAAACGTGCGAACACCCTGGAGATAGTCGTTGATGCTATCTGGAGCGGAGCTCTTGTTTTTGCCCAAGTTTACGGCGAGGATTTGGGACGAAGAAGAAGGATTGGATGTGTTGCGAGAGAGGAAGGAGCGGAGGCGGGATAAGACAAGAGGGAAGCCGACGGATGGAAAGCCGTATCGGTTGATCACGGCGTCATCCTCGGCAAGGTGGAACACTCGGGGCTGGGGGTTGCCTGGTTGAGGTTTCGGAGTGATACTACCCACTTCAACCCAACTGAAACCGAGTCCGAACAAACCTGGTGACGTCCGGGTAAAGTGAGCTAGCTAGTGAAGAACGACCGCCACCAACCACACAACTTACCATCCATGGCTTCTGCATGCTTGTCGAATCCAGCGGCCAGTCCAACAGGATTTGACAGAGTCATACCCCAAAGCTCTGCCTCCAACAGCTCACTATCGTTGAGCAAATCCTTGGGGCCAAGGCCCAAAGCAAGGGTCTTGACGGCAATCAAATGTGCGTTCTCTGGATCCGTAGAAGCTCGAAGCAGCGGTGGGATCACATAGCGATGAATAGCAGAGCGGGAATCCAGGTAGTAAGTGGTGAGTAGGACGCCTCCAGTGACGAGTGCGAATGTTCCCAGCGCATGACGAGTTCGACTTGAAGAGGAGGTCGAGGTCGAGGAAGCCGAGGTTGAGGCATTCCTACGAATTATTGCGAGGCCATTTTGAGTAACAGCTTTCCCTCTAGACCCGAGGTGACATCGCGAGCCAGCTCGAAGAGGGAGGGACATTTTACACAGCCACTTGAGGAAAGTGGCGCGTCGGCGACAACAAACGACATCACCACCCGACCCCCTACCTGGTCACGCGTGACAAGACCTGATAAGGTCCGTAAGGTCTGACCAGGTATGTCATTGTTCACAGGCGTTGGTGATCCATCCTGTCAAATATGTAATATGAGGGTATGTTCGGGGTCCCGTAGTAAAGTCGAAATACATGCTATGCAGTAGTAATTACTAGCAACATTAGTGACCTGGGCCAGCAGCATGATAACCATTGCCATTTTGCAGCTCTGACATGTGTGAACGCATTCCTAAGGCGTGACATGATTGTGAAAATGAGGAATTTGTAGCGGGCTTGGGGCCGCTGGCTGCACTTCAGGGTATATCACGCTGATTATTCGAGAAAATATGTATTCGGCTGCAGCACCTGAAGCAAGACGGAGGCTCCTAAATAATTATATACATGCATCGAAAGTACTTGGTCCCAATATACAAGCTACATACGGAAGGCGGAGATATATTGGAGTCAGCGGGCTATTTGAAATATTGGCGGTTGTTGCTGTAGCTCGCGCTCTCATCACCAGGCCTCCCAAAGGTCCCGGACCTCAAGGCATCAATAAAAAAATTAGCTTAGTCATCGTCAAGGAGATGACCAATTTATTCAAACTTCTCGAGAGTGCTTGTACGCCGTGGGTAGCAAGAAACGGTATCGCATGACGGACTTAAGTTTTAGCTCGTTGGAGTAGGCA
The DNA here is from genome assembly GCA_015039315.1 of Clavulina sp. PMI_390. Classification (NCBI taxonomy): domain Eukaryota; kingdom Fungi; phylum Basidiomycota; class Agaricomycetes; order Cantharellales; family Hydnaceae; genus Clavulina; species Clavulina sp. PMI_390. Next base: position 232,449 of record WIDE01000049.1, read on the forward strand.
AACCCGAGCTGGCAGTGTCAAGACAAGCTTGGTCTTAGGGCACGATACGCTGACGGAAAAACTCTTGAAATGATTGTTCTGGTAAGCGAGGATCCAGATAGTAGAATTCTTAAGAACTGTGATATCGCTAGACGGCAGGGAAGTTCAAGGCGAGTGGTCAGAGGGGGAGCCGAGGTCACAGCGAGAAAGCTTATATAGATTTATACAAGCTCGTTGCAACGCTACAGCCATCACGGATGCTGCTAAAGCGACAATATGGCGTGATCACGGAGTAAAGGCGAGCAACAGGTGGAGACTGAACAAGACCAAAACAAGGGGCCGGTACTCCTGATAGTTCTAAGGAAACCGAGGAGGCATCTTCGCTCGTTATTATATCGACCTACAGTAGCCTCGGTAGTGCTAATGTGTATACTTGCAAGGCAATGCTGAGAACAGTATCGGGGCGCGAGGGAAAGTAGAAAACACTTTGCAGTAGAAAACAGTCATGGTCTTAGCTAAGGCGGCTAGAGGGGGCGCGGAGAACTTATTTAAGCAATACTTGCGGTATCTAGTAGACAGTTATTCATTGTAAGCACTTGCAAGGTCGCTCAGGTCTTGCCAGGTGTGACCAGGTGTCACAAGGAAACCTGCAAAATCTAAGCGTGACTCAGGTACGCGGCCGGCTGGTGATGGACCGCATACCGTTCTCGGCCAAATGGCTTGCAGTAGGCTGCGTCAGAACACGAGTCGCTTACTATGACGGCTGGATGGCATGGTAAAGAGTAGGAGATTCTAAATACACTGCCTGGGATTAAAATTATACCTACACGACGACGTCATAGTGGAGCCCAGAATAGATACGAGCATCTATCCGCCCATCCTTGAAAGCAACATGCCCTAAATCCATTGATTCACGGAGTAGAGCCTCTCCTTCTTCCTTATCTCCGCTTCCCGCAACTACCCATAACCCTTCGACTTGAACCGACAGCTGCGATCTAGCGTGCAAGATGCGTTCCACAGCCAAACCCAGGTCGCGATCGATGTGCACGGCCTCCGGCTGCCTATCCTTGTTCTCCAATGAAGACATGACGAGGAGGCGCAATTTGGGGAGGAATTTGCTCGAGCTTGCGAGCGGCACATCTAGGTTTTGCTGGCGGCGATCAAGATCATCAGCGCCTGGAGGGGGGATGTGCACGGAGAGCAAGGGGTCGTGAGAGTCGAGCCACTCGGTGTCCACCGCCACAGGAGCCATTGGGCTCGCGACGGCGAAGTGTAGCAGCCAGCAGGTAGGCCAGCGCTTCAGCTCGAGCGTCACGAGTTGAGGGAAATGGCCGAGCACTGCAAAGATTTTGCCGACGTCCAGCACGTCAAACTCCTCGATAACACCGACTAGCGTAAGATGCCGGAGTTGGGGCAAACCCTGGCTCACCTCCAACCACGCCAGACTGTCCACAAAGAGGAGCTCAAAGACGAAGAGCTTTTTGAGAGATGGAGCATGGAAGTTTGGACTGGGCCAGTCGAATATCGTGGAGAGGAAATACAAATCCGGAAAGAAAATTGGCTCGTTGAAAAGGCGTCCAGGAGGGTCAAAACGGATTGAGACAAGGTGCAACCTCCGGACATGGGTACATGCATTCAGAAAATGCAACATCGACTCGTATCCAATATCATAGTCAGCAATATACAGATCCTCCAAGTTTGATGTGTCGATATCTGGGAAGAATACGGGGACTGTGGCGTCGAGACGTAATCGTTTGGGGGCGAAGCCAGTGGGAGCCAGGTCACTGACCAGGATGTTCCATGACTCCTTGTCGTCTTCTTGGCCAAAATCGGACTGCAGCACCACTCCCAGCGATTGTATGCTGGACAAATCGCCAAGGAGCGGAAAGATAGCATAAGCTGGATGTCCATTGGAAACCGTCACCTCAACAATATGACAGCGCCATAGATTAGGGAACACAAATTTATCCATTATGTCGTGGGTAGAATCCCTGTCGTAGCTGAAGAGGTCCATGTGAATGTTGAGTGGATGGTTCCGTGAACGTTGAAGGCACGTTTCCATCCGAGTATGAGCGCGTTCGGTCAATCGACGGTCCCGCATCGGTGGAATGCGAAAAACTATCTCGCTCCATAGGAGCGAGGCTTCGAGTGCAATTGCACGCCAGCGTGAGCAGACCTGACTAACAGTCACGCTAGATTGGAGCATCGCGAGGTTGGTCCAGTCATGATGTTTTCGGAGATGGTGGAAGATAGTGAGGATGAGCTCATCGGGGAGGAAGTTGATCCAAGAATGCTGCTGCTCTTTCTCGTCAACGATCATTCGAGCAGGCGATGAAGCTGCTGCAGGTTGACAATGACTGGGTGCTGATGAGGCAGTGCACCGCCTCATAATGCATTCATTCGCGCCACAAGGAGAATCATCCGATAATAACCATGGGTGTTCAGCACAGCAGTTTAGTCTTTAGCGTATCAGCGTATATGATGAGGATTCATTTTTGCTCCTTTGGCTGAAAAGCAAAATTTGGTGTTTTGGTCGAGCGTGACAGCAACCTGACTAACTCGGTTCCGCGGGTACGTCACGCGTTCGTCACTCTTCTTGCTTCGTTGGATCAGTTGACAGCATCCTAGGTCTCGAAATCCCACGATTTGGTATGAAATATCTTCTTGCGTCCTATCAAATCGTTCATTGGTGCAATATCATCGCGCGCTTCTCGACTTCTGACTTTGGCTCAGTGTCCGTAACATGGTTGCGACCAGACGTTCTGCCGCGAAGAAACCTGAGGCGTCTCCGATGGACCCTCCAGAAAACTCTTATTCAATCACGTACCGCCTTCCCGTGGAAATTTTGTCCGAGATTCCGCAGTACCTCGTTGAGGCCTATCCGCTCACGAAGCAAAGCGAACCGCTAATGCTGGCTACCTCCGTTTGTCAGCGGTGGCGGAGCATTGCTTTAGCCTTCCCGCAGCTCTGGACGGCTATCGTATTCGATGACTCTAGAAGGAGACCCAACGTGAATTATAAGACGATACCAGCCCGTGCGAAGAGCCAGCTTCAGGCATTCCTCGAGAGGTCTCGCAACCTCACTTTAGATGTTGTGTACAAAATCTACCCTACGTCCAAGAGTATTTC
>WIDE01000005.1:1302-13048 GCA_015039315.1 Clavulina sp. PMI_390
GAGAGCTTTGGAGTTGCGTACAATATATGAACCCCGACGAGAAACGGAGTTCTCAGAAGGTCAATGCGTTATCATTATATACTGAGAGCGTATGCGCAATGATATAACTAGCGGGTCACAGACTGGACTCATAAAACTAGCCTAGTCTTTTGCCAACACTATCTCCAAAATCAACAAGCGTAAATACACCTTCACTGTTTCACCTGCTCTATTCTGTTTCACTACCCCGTCAAATCATTTCCCGCTCTACTTGTACGCGAATTCTGAGATACTGTAGGGACTTACATATTCTGTGCCGTTCCGGTCCATCGCATTGCAGGCTTGTGGCGCGTTGACCGTCGGCTGCTTGGGTGCTGCTATCAGAGCTCCTTCTTCTTCCTCCCCCTCCTCCTCCCAGCTGACTACCTGGGACAGTAGATTCGATAGCAGCTAGCCTTATATATACCAGAGGCCTTGCTATACTCATGGCATCGGAAACAGAATCCGTTGCTTTGGCCGAGAAAACTCTGCGACCTCTTCTACACAAGAGCGGGATCGATAAAATGCTCAAACCCGGCCAATCCGATCCCAAATTCCTCGATCGACTGAGTATGGATGATATTTGGAAGCTAATATATGATTCCATATATAATTTTCCCACTCCTCGTCCCCTAGTGTCGTTAGCAGACGCGGGGCTCGTCCAGGGCTTGTTCGATATTCTTCTTGGCACCCACGAATCTGCCAAATATAAAACGTCCTATGTGAGCCCACTCTCTTTGTCCAATTAGCTCTCAATTTATGCAATTGTTCCGTACCCTTGCTCTCGCTCGTTTTGTAGGGATCCGTCTTCTGCAGAGCTCTCGAGATGCTCCTTAGCATCGTTGATGTAACGTGCTACCCTGACAGGACTTCCGAACGATATCTTTCGGGTGATATCTCATGGTCCTGGAACGGTCATGAACTGAAAATCATTTCTGCCCTTCGAGATTCGTGCCTATTCAAGCCCATTCACGATGAGGCTCTTCGTCTAGAGCTTGCTACTTCACGGCAACAAGCGCTTCAGATCATTCAAGCCATCCGAGAGATGCCCGAAATATCGTACGCTCTGCCTTCATGCCCTCCTTTCTGGCCTGTTGATTGCTAACAACTCACTTTTCTGGACGTAGACGTGACACCGCGGTTCTCCAAGGCATCGTCTCCTTGAGCTATGATTTACGTGCTAGTTTACTTTCAGAACCGCGAACGGGTCCCTTAATCATGGGAATCAACGGCATTTTTGCCTTCAGCACGAGTCAGCTCGTCAAATGTCTGCTGTGTTTACCCGGCGCCCCAGAAGGGCAGGGCAGATACTTGCTCCCGCCTGCCTCTCCTCATGCCCTTCTTGAGCAGTCGTATCAGGTGCTTTTCTACAACGACTCCAGCTTCAAAGCTCAGATGGACGAATTCTCCCTCATCACAATCCTTGTCCGCATTATTGTCTCTCTCCCCGATGCTGGCCCGGATGACATAGAGCTCATTCATTCTATCGACTTTCCTCTCCCTTCTCATCAGCTAGTTCGTGCCTCTGCGATGATCATGCGTCGCGTGCAAGCAACCTACCCACCATCAGCATCCAAAGAGAAAGATGGCAAGGGCGCTCTCTTCTATCATAATTGGTGTATGGCCGTGACAGATTTCTGGACGTTTCTTTTCAAGCATTCCTCGACTGCTGCGGTCGACTTCCTAAACGTAGTTGCCGGAGATGGTATCCTTTTTCTTCTCGAGTGGTGCGCCATGGGAACCGTAAGACAGCATCTGACCACCGAGGAAGCCGAGATGGCAGCAGGCGAGTATCCTGCCTTGTAGTGGTGGACGGAGCTATTACTGAAATCTCTCGCCCATGTGTAGATTTCCTGGAGCATTGCTTATTGTGGTTGCTGGATGCTGTACTAAGGCGGTCATCTGAGCCGTCTGAAGCGAGCAGGAAATTCCAACTTCAGTTCGACGTAATCCATCATCGAGCTTGTCTGCCTTCTACCCCTCTTCCGCTTCGAAAAGCATGGGGTCAGGTGTATACGACTTATCAAGCTATGGACTCGCTGATAGAAGGGACAAAGCTTTCTCGACCAAAGATTGCCACAGAGACCCTCGAAAAGTTCTGCAATAGGCCACTTTGTGAGACATTAGATGAAAAGGGTATGATGCAATGCGCTAGGTGTCATCGTGCTTACTACTGTTCCCAACAATGCCAGAAATTGTGAGTCAATCTCTGCCCATACTCTCCCATCTTGACTTGATCTACAAATTCCGCGTCAACGCAGAGATTGGAAGGTTCACAAGGGTTACTGCACCAAGTCATAACACCAAACAAGACGAAGATCTTGACTGATGTCAGGACCTCCCGATATTGTAGTATTACTTTGCTCCAGATACATTTGCGGACGCTTACTGTATAGTTCCTGCCTAGTCTTGTGAGTCCAGTCTGGGACTTGCATGGGTTTACCAATTTTATTCGTGTACCATCACCCTGAGTGGGACTCATTTCCATATCGCAGTCCAGTCAATTGTTTAATGATTTTGCGTCGTTAGTTCGCTCCCTGTCAAGACGTTTCCTACTGAGAGTATCTCTTTGGTTGTTTGTGCCGAGCCACCACTGATGGTGAGTGGATTCTCACGCCTTTCATTCACAACATCCTTCATCCCTTCCTGCTATATCCCCTCCTCGCTTTGGCCAGCATTGTGGCCTCAATATCATCATTTAGTTTGAACGCGGCGATCATCTCGATCATGTGGGGTCTGTCATCGACAACTTTCTGCTGAAAATGTGTTGATAGTGGTAGTCAAGCGAGCCAATGCACACCCATACATCTTGGTACTCAAATTCAGAAGAATGTCAGCTTAAGGTGGTATCATGCTTTACATTCTTCCGCCCCGAGAGTTCTGGCCCTTCCAACGCTGGCCACTATCACGGCGCCCAAGCCAAAAAGTATGGTCAAGATGCTGCTATTCCAGGGGACTATTCATCTCTTCTAACAATTTCTGCGCTAATTTCTCGATTGTTATAGGCTGATCCTCTATGGCCGCCAATTGAGCTGTTGATACATTAGGTCAACGAAACGGTCGAGATTCCACCTTCTGCTGGCTTGCTTCGCCTCATCCCCGGCGGGCTACTCTGCTCCATATACACCAGAATACTAGTGCTGCGTAGATGAGAACTCGAGTCCGCGCAAGTGGAATGGCGATACCACGCCTCGCCTCAGGAAGAAGTGCTCGAGCTCAGGATGCGATCGAACCATGACGTCCTCCTGATCCCCAATTTCTCCTAAAGCAATCAGAATACGTTCGACCTAAGTAATTGATTGCCTCTCTGCCATGCAAGGACTTGACGGACGGCCTAAAGCGGACGATGAATACTTCGTGTCCTGTGAGCAAATATGACCTGATGGGTGAATGGCTGGTGTTATCTACTAGTGAAGTATTCAAAACACTCGTGCTCCTGATTGCTAGGTGATGGGGCTGAAACCCAATCCGGACTCCTCACGTTTCCATAATCTTGTTTGTAGCTCCACGCGCGCGCTAAAACAAGGTGATGGCATGTGAGGGCCTTCGACTGAATGTGCTTTGACAGTGCATGCCCAAGAGGATGATCATAAGAGCTATTCGGACGTGACCGTCCGCGACGAGAAGAATCAAAAACACAGACTGTCAGGCATCAACAACCTTTCGACCGGCTTGCCAGAAGACATCAACGGTCTATAACCAACCTTCTCGCCAAAGAAAGAAAGAAAGAAACTAGCGACAATGGCTACCGAACTAGAGGCCCAATTCATTGCGGAGAAAGCGCTGCGTCCAGTATTAATCCAGAGTGGCGTCCTCCAGCCGCGCCGTCGAGCGAATACCAGCCAAATGGACTCAAATAGCTTGTGGATGCTCGTCGACGTATCCATACGCAACCCCCAGAACCAAAACCCCGGTGCGCTCCGTAAAATGACGAAAGCGGGCATTGTTCGTTGCTTGTGCTCCATAATCGTCGACACCCAGCTCTCGGCCAGAACGAGCACTTCTCTCGTAGGTTGCTGAGGTTTATCCGCCCATAGCATTCGTTCTGATATCTCTCCATACTCGACGTTCTAGAACACTGTCTTCTGTCATGCTTTGAGCTGCCTCCACACTCTCATCGTGTCCACCTACGAGGTGGAGAAGCAAACTATCTCGCCGACGGCCCACAGTGGCCTCTCGGGATGGGATTGGCACGACCTTGAGCTCGGTCTCATTAATGCAATCAAGGAGTCTTATTTGTTTCAGCCCATCACTGATTTTGTTCGAATGGAGCTCGATCCCATTCGCCGCCATGCCATGGACGTATTGGACGCAATTCGAGTCTTCCCTGCGGAATTGCAAGTCCTTCTCTCTACCTTCCGCTTCTCACCGAGCTGACAAACTGCGATTAAATTTGTGCGTTTAGTCGTAATCCCGCTTTCGAGCGAGCAATCATTCCTGCAATCTTTCAACTTCGTTGTGCTGTATTTTCAGAGCCCCAGTATGCTATGAAAGCACCCCATGCTATTCTCACCCACTGCGCCAGCGACCTCTACAAGTGTTTTGCTTCATTGCCCACAAATAGCAACTCCAGCTTGGGACACCTTCCTGCATCACTCGAGACGCTGGGAAGGCAGTCACTTGAGGTCATTCTTCACGAGGAGACCTCTCTTCGGGTCCGGACACAAGAGTTCCGGACCCTCACCCAGCTCGTGCTTATCGGACTTGGTGACCTAGAGAAAAACGAAAGCGCTGCCGAGCCCAAAGTCAACTTTATTGTACCCAGCAGTCAGCTCCTTCATGTCTCGGCCTGTCTGATGCGCCAGGTCTACGAGTTATTCTCTGGGAACCTGGTTCAGAAAGGTCTAAAGAAGGATATGCTCGAAGCAGTGGACTGGTATGACCACTGGTGCGAGATGACCATCAAATTCTGGAACGTTCTTCTCACTGCTCCTCGAGCTGAGCGTGTCGATTTTGTGAAGCTAATTGTTGATGATGGGATCCTGTATCTGTTGGAATGGTGTTCGATGGGAAACGTGCGGTATCGCTTGCCCAACAAGACGGAGATGAGCGATGGTGAGTCACACGATTCTTTGAATTCTCGCCACCATCCATTTTCGTCACTCAATTTCTCTCCTAGACGCGTTGGATGAACTCCGGGGTTGTTTGAACTGGCTCGTCTCCGTAGCTCGCCTTAATCTATCATCCCAATACTCTGCTCAGTTCAACCGTCAATTCTCTATCATTTGTCAACGTGCTTCACTGCCAGCTGCAAGCTCGTTTCATCGTCAGACATGGGAGACTATTCGCCAAAAGCGCTACACTATTTGGGGGCTAAGTGAAGGGAGTCATGTCAGCGGCGTCAAATTCTGCTACAGGCCTGTCTGCGAAATATCTGATAGTGCAACGTTGATGTTGTGTTCCAAGTGCTACCAAGCATCGTATTGCTCTCGGGAGTGCCAAAAATTGTGAGTGGCAGAACGAGTGCAAAGCTAATTACGAAGTCGCGGAAGATTATTTATAATACCTGCGCCTATTTTGTAGGGACTGGAGAGTTCACAAGCAATACTGCGGCGAGATGGGGTCTTGACTTCGAATCAGTCTCTATTATTCCCGCAACCAAAATAATTCTCGACTCCCTGAGAGCCTCATGACAACCTCTACCACAGCCATCCCAGTATTTCCGCCTTTTCCCCCCTAATTATGATCTACTGTTCAATAAGCTCTCTCGACCAGTGCCAGAGTTGTTCGGGCCAATCTGTGTATTACTATTTGCGTTGAGGATGGTCGTTTCCGTTCTCTGCTACCAACACCATACAAGCAACTGTCGTTCGCTGTTATGGGTGCAATATTTGACGTTACTCCCATATCGTCGTCACTAGAAGCACTCATTGCCTCGATCGCATGGCCCCCCTTGGATCACACATCCGTTTTCGCAAACGAGTCGCAGTTGACCAAATCGGAACGAATACTCGAGGTAGAGAAAAGAATAGCCACGCTTGAAGACACCCTCAGCTCTCTCTCTCCACTTGTAAATATGGTCCTTGATCTTCAGAGTCAAGTCCAATTACGGAAGGTTGGTCTCCAGATGGCGCTGAACCCCATTTCTGCCCTCCCAGATGATATTCTTGTCATCATATTCGAATGGGCCAGAGGGCCAGTCAGAATCGCAGGGTCTTGGAGGGCGAGCATGTGTTTTAGCCATGTCTCATCGCGCTGGCGGACTGTTGCTATCAATTGTTCCACTCTTTGGAATGAGCTCTACATCAAGTCCCCTTCCCAAGCCCCCTTACTTAAGCTTATGGGACAACGATCGGGGATCAAAGGGTTTAATTTGACTCTAGACCTCGGTCATACGGCCTCTGATTCTCGCAAGGCGCGTGAAACCACGTCTTATTCTGATCAGAAAGTTGAGTTCACGACCGAGTTTGCTGCGCAGATATCGAGCGTACAGTTCCAGACGTTTCATACTATCGATTGCATATCCGTGTCTGAAGCGGCTTGGGAACTACTTAATCCGAGTTGGATAAATATCACGGCGTCGCATAAGGAGAGTGGCCCATTGAAGGAGACTCGATGGTTGAACAAATCCCATGTCCTCCACCTCGCCGACGTGTACATCTCGGCCCCTATGGGCCCACTATTTCACGTCAATACCTTCAAGTTCTCCTTGGGTGATACTTCCATGGTCCAAAGGATTTTGTCCCATGCACCAATGCCGAGCTTGAAAAGGCTGATCCTGCACCACGTTTCCTGTTGGACTCCAGGTACTCAAGCCAACATCCTCGCCCTAGATCTTCTGGAAGCCATCGAGTTGTCCAATTGCGATGACCTGGGTGAATTCAATTTCGAAACACCTAACCTCCGCTCCATGATGGTCAGGATGGGGAATATTGATCAACGAGCAGCTAGGGACGTCAGAAAGCTGGTATGGAGACGCTCTCTCAATTTCAATCAAATGGTACTGGCCGCTCTAAAGCTTAACAATCGATCATCTTTACAGGTACATCGTAACCCACAACTCGAGCACATCAAATTACTTACGCGAAATTCGGAGTCATTTATACGTACCCTAGGATCCACCCCTAATAACGGCCAAGATATCCCGATATTTAAATCAGCCCCATCTCTTCTCTCTTTGCATCTTTGGATGCCGCCTTTGGCTTCTTTATCTCGACGCGGGGCGCCAGCCAAAATCAAGCCACAGGAAGTGGCAGTACGGCTGCGTGGTACACTGGAATCCTATTTAGCCCCCGTTCCCCTCTCATCTCACCCAAAGGATACATGCCAGCTAGCGTCGCTCAGAATACCCAAGGAATTTGTGGGTGACTTTAGGTCATGGTACGAAAGTCGAGTAGAGAGCTTTGGAATTGCGCACAATATATGAACCCCGACGAGAAACGGAGTTCTCAGAAGGTCAATGCGTTATTATTATATACTGAGAGCGTATGCACGGCGGTGTAAGGCACCTAGGTCTACCTTAGCGCTACGCTTCCTTCTATCCTCGTGTTACTCATTTGAGACGTATCTAATGTAGGATCCAAGCTGTACTACTACTTCTCTGATGCGGATGCTTGCACCTGAATCCTATGCTCCTGTGGACTCCAAACTCCGAAATGGCATCGTGGAGGGCGGAGAACAAAGGGACACCACTAGCATCCAATGGCTTCCACGCTATAGCGCGACCAGGGATGCCAGGTAGCTCCAAGCGGCCGCGCGACATCTTTTAATGCTCCTTCCGTTCCTGCTATCTCTCAGCGTTGTACTTGGCATACTGTCACGCATATAATGGGCGGATCTACGTCATCATTGCGGCTACTAGCCGTTCGGGCCAATCTGTCCTTGGCTGTTTGTATCTGGCGCACTCTTCGCTACCTTCTTCACTAGAACACCAGGCAGGTAGTTGTAAACCATAATGGGCGTAATATTCGACGTCGGTCTTATATCCAAATCGCTAGAAGCATTGATCAACTCAATCGAATGGCCAGCGTTGGATGATACGCCAGTTTTTCTGAACAAGACGCTGCCGCTCAGATCCAAGCGAATATCTGAAGTCGGGAGAGCATTGGAGAAGCTTGAGGACACGCTTTCCTCTCTCTCCCCTCTCGTAAAAATGGTCCTTGATCTTCAGAATCAACTCCAATTGCGGAGAGCTCGACTTCAGATGTCATTGAACCCCATTTCCGCGCTGCCAGAAGACATTCTTGTCATCATCTTCACTTGGGCCACACCTCTTCCTACCACCGAAAAGCCATAGAAGATGGCTATGAGCCTTAGCCATGTCTCGTCACGCTGGAGAGCGGTTGCTCTTGGCTGTTCTAGGCTCTGGAGTGAGCTTTATCTCACGTCGCCCTCCCAAGCGCCTTTGCTTGCCCTTTTTGGGCATCGTTCAAAGACTCATGGGTACAATTTGAGCCTAGAGTTCGAGCTCTCTTCTAATGATGCCAGTGTAGCATCGGGGCCAGCACTCTGCTCTGATGAAACGGTTGAAATTACAACTGAGCTTGCGGGCCAGATATCGAGCATACAACTCCGAGACTTTCGTGCATTGGAGTGCACATGGATTTCTGACGCTGCTTGGGAACTATTGAGGCCGCGGTTTGTGATGTTTGGCACATCGACTACAGAGTCTGACGAGCTTCCCGTCCAGGCCAATCGATGGCTGTATAAGACTCAAGCGCTTCATTTGTCGGGTGTGCGTATCGGGGCTCCTGTCTCCCCTCTTTTTCAACTGGATACATTCCAGTTCTCAATAGGTAATGGTCCCATGTTCTGGCAAACGCTTCGCAACGCACCGATGCCGGCATTGAGAGGCTTGATGCTGGCCAGTATCATTCACTTGACGATAATGCAGCCTCCTTCGACGAGCCCCATTACTTTGAGTCATCTCGAAACCATCGAAGTCCAGTATTGCGACTCTTTGCCTGGAGCAGGTCTCGTCACTCCGAATCTGCGTGTTCTGTCGATTAGGCTGGAGAGCATTGGCCGATTTGGGGCTACAGAAATCCTACGAATGGTATGTCTATATATTCGAATGTCGGTTAAGCCGTATGGATCACCAGCAGGCTTACATGTTACGTGCTTTGATAGGTGTATCGAAATCCGCGCCTTGAGGTAATCAAGCTATCCACACACGATCCGGAGTCGTTGATCCGGGTTCTAAGATCTGCACCCAACAGTAATGCGAACGATTCGATCGTTCAATCGGCGCCATGCCTTATTTCACTTCATCTCATGGTGGAGGACTTAGACGCGAGATATTATCCAGGCGGCCCCAAACATGAAGAGATGGCTTCGCAGCTGCGCGATACTCTTGAGCCTTATCTGGCGCCTTCAGTTTCTGCTGTCTCTCAACGCCCCACTGATGGATGCCAGCTCGAATCCCTCAGAATACCCAATGGTCTTGTAGGGGAATTCAGGGAATGGTATGAGAGTAGAGTGAAGGACTTTCGGGTTACGGACGGTTATGTGCTCGATGATGACTAGGTTCTCTCCGTGAGGCGACCGTGGCCGACTCTTTGGCGCGTGGACGCGGAGGAATCATGGCGCTTCCAGAGTGTCGACATCATCTCTTCCACCGAAAAAAAATACACTCGTGGTGGAAGAGTGGGACAAGCTCATATCGCTACAGCCATCGCATAGTAGAAGAGTCCATGTACTCAGGTGTCAATCGTCACGAGGAAGAATGATATACGTGCATTTGCTGATTATTTCTGAACTACGTGTATTATTAAGGTAATCACTGCGCGCGTGTCTAAGTAGTGATTCAGTGGCCGCAATACTGATACAATGTGATACTCGTTACCCGAGACGCCAGAGAAAGGGGACGTATCCCCTGCCCTGTAATAAGTCATCGACACCATCTGTATTCGAAAGGCGAGTGCGAGGCTTGGCTAATCCCGCGCCATACCATGCCCAATCACGATAGCAGCCCCACTCCCACTCCCTTCTCCACCCCCACCTCCATCCCCGCTTGCAGTCCCATCTCGATCCCATTCTTCCTTCCATGCACCCTCAAACCCGTGCCAGACACACATCCCTCCTGTATTCAAGTCGCTCCACTTCTCGGACGCAGATGCTTGGAAGCTGAGTTGTTGGAGGATGACGACGTCACCGATACGGAGAGGGTGACGATCTGGTTGAGAGAGTGAGAGCGCGAGAGGTCGTGGGTCGTGGCCGTATCTGGTCAACAGATACCTGTGGGAGAGAGAGAAGAAAGAATTGAATAAGATGAGGATCCGAAGAAGATCGAGGCGAGGCGAACGGAGGAAAGCATACCGGAAGATAGCATCGCTCCATGGGCCAGGACCCGTCCAATCTAGCACGCCTCCATCATCGGTACTTGACATCACACCACCGGGCTCTCTCCTCCCCTCGCTCCCCTGTTGTTCTTGCTGCCACCGCGCAACAATTTTTGATAGCACATCAAGGAACACAGGGTGTCCGCGCCGCGCTGCTATCGTCCACTGGACCACTTGCAGACCACGCGCCATATTTTGTGAACGCCATGAGGGAGAGTTGGATTTCTCAATAGAGACGATGAGGGCTGGTGGGCCACCTTGGGGAAGGGATGAAGAGGATGAGCCGGAAGATATTGCTATTGAGGCGAGCGAGGATGGGTTCTTCGCGACGTATGGGATCGTGGTGAGCACTTGATCTGTCTAAAAAAAGAGACAGCCACCGGGTCAATCCCAGTTATCGCGCGATTAATACATGTATAGCAAGAACTTACCACATCCTCCGCTCCGCCTGCCCACTCATCAAATGGCTTGACCAGCGCTGTATCGGTGTCAGTGTATATCCCACCTCGATGGAATAATATTGTGTAGCGGAAGATATCGGCTTTGAGCACCCGAGCTCGTTTGCGATTCTTAGAGTCTGATAGAGAAGAGAGGAGTGAAGCCATGGGAGTTCCGCTCGGGTATATGGCGGAAAGGTATTCGTCAATAATAGCTATGGATTTGAACATAGAATTAGTTCACTGATAAGAGACACGGAGTAAATGATTGCAAATAGCACTTACTGTCGTTGAGATGTCGGTATGAGAGGCTGCGGACGAGTCCCAAATGATAGGTTCATAGTTATAATTAGATGAGATCCTGCGAACGTGCGCGTCTCTGCGTGGCATTTCACAACTTACCTGGGGTCATTCTCAGCCCAGTACTTGAACTGCGGGGGATAGTCCTCTGGATGTTTTGCAGACGTCGTCCACACGCGGTGCGGTATTGAGTCTGATGATGCAGGGATATCCAATTGGAGTTGCGAAGCGATCGTCGTCCAAGGGATGGGGTGTGTATTGACTGCGATCGACGAGGAGCGTCGAGAGTCAAAATATGATTTTCCACCCACGGTTCGGCCATGCCCAAATAGACGAATCCAGGCCCTTTCGAGCTCGGCGGTGTACTCTGGTAGGCTGAGACTGCCTAGTTCCATGGACCATTCGTTGAGGGCATGTTCTCTGCCGCGGGATGTCTCAAAGGACGCCTGGAGGTTGCCAAGCCGCGCATGGGCTATTTTTGCGACATTGATGGTCTGAGGACGACTGATGGTGAAGAGAGGGACGAATAGGAGGGGAAGAATGAGCCAGAGGGGGACAGAGATGCGTCGGCGCGCGAGGTTGATGATCGCCCCTACTGCGCGCATTGTGATGACGTCTGAGTCGATGGGCTTAAATGACCGAAAAAACGAGGTGGTCGGTCCAAGCACAGTTGGTCTTCGACGGAATTATGCAGATATTATGAGGAATAAG
>WIDE01000005.1:28832-45623 GCA_015039315.1 Clavulina sp. PMI_390
CCACAGACTCTCTAGAAGAAGAGCGTCTTAATGTAGAGTTTTCAGAGTTGGTGCTCTCCACGCCGCTCGTTGAGGAGAGCGCAGCTGGTAGGCCATCATGGAATGGAATAGTAGATGTCTCGAGCAAAGCATCGGGGCGATGAGGTTGAGGGTTGGTAAGGCCTAGTCGCTGAAGGCCAGCTTGGCCAGAAGGTGTGCTAGGTTCCGCTAAGCTGAGAGTAGTCGGAGATGGAGATGGGGGCGATCGAGCATGTTCCAAAGTCGGTGATTGACTAGCTCCTGAAGAAGGTCCACGAGAGGCACCACCGTCTGCAGGCGCGGTGGTGGTATTAGGTGGGTCCATGAAACGAGGCTTTAGATGTGGATGGAGGTCCTCTTTGGGCACGGGGGGGGGCTACTATTATTGACGTGGGCGTAGAAACGGGCAGTGAAAAGTGTTTGCCCACCCTTTAGGATGTGATTTGCATTTCTTGACCAACCGGAATATATTGCATCACTAAAGACCCTGCATCCCATCAATTTACACCTCCTGTATTTTCTTTTCCCCACCGATTAATATGGTTGAATTGCGGTGAAGCCTGAGGGTGCAACCACAGCCTGCCGGAAAGCCAATTCCGAGTAGCATGGAGATGATACATCTAGGGATCGTGAAACCCTCAAGCTCAGAGAATCAGCAAACGCATCAATCATGTAATGGCTGTCGCAAGGGATGATTTGCCATTGAGTGGGTAAGAATGCATCCGCTCTTCCGAAATGAATGACTGAGCCAAGTGGAAGAACGGGGAGAGGATCATCGATATGGCGTCGCAAAAGCCCAAACACGAAGAAAAAGAGCGAAAAAAAGTTGCCTGCAACGAGAACAAAAGATTTCGACGACTGTAGGACTCGAACCTACGCCCTCAGAGAGGAATTGATAGACGAGTAATTCGAATCAATCGCAGTAACCACTTTGCTAAGCCGTCTTGGTCGGACAGAAGTGACGGAGAGAAATCAAGTCAATCAAAATAGCTAGCTCTTATTGTGGCCCCCCTCTTGGCTTTCTGGCTGGGAGGACATGCAGGGTAAATCAGGGATGTGGCCCCTTAATACATATGGGTCTATTGCCCTGATGTATATCGTTAGGATGATACAAGTCATGGAGGCATTGAGGTGGGTTCGTGATCATGATGGCATCAAGGCGCACGCTTTCGCCTCAAGACTGACTGCGGATGAATCTCGCGGAAAATATGGCAATTTACTCTCTTAGTAAATCCCTGCATCGATATTTCCCCTTTTACTATTGGTACGCCGAAATTTGTGGTGGGGGAACGGTATTGGTCTGCGCGGGCTCTCGCGTCCTCGGCCACAACAAAACACGCCATATAATGAGGGCGCTGTCGGGTCTGGTCATCCTTCTTCTCTTCGTTTCTGTCTTCTATGCAGGCATAGGGAGCTTCTTCTCCTCTCTCGCATTGGTGCCCTCGCCTGGCGCGAGGCGCACTCCGGAAACTTCACAGCCACCGAAGGTCGTCGTTCCTTTTGGCCAGTGGACACACTTACACGCAGAATTCGGCACCAATCTGCTATCCAAAACTTCATCCCAAGCCAGAATTCCAGACTCATTATCTTATACCGATCATGACAGTCGAGACAAGTCCATGTCCTCATCCCACTCCCTTTCCCATCGCCACGAAGTTGCTGGACTCACAAATCTTCACGACCAGTCCTGGAACGACGTGGGACTTCGCAAAATGCGCAAGCGTACACCTATGTTTGGACTCGGCGTAAATATTCACTCGAATTCTCCCGCGTCTGTCCACCTAAACCGCCTGGCTTTGGATCCGTCGTCCCCGATCCTTCATTTCGCTGTCGACGCGGTACGAGAGCCCTGTACTTCTGCTGCACGCGTCATCAAAGAATACACGCTCCTTGCTATGAAAGAAGCTGGCGATAGCGTAGACTCCGCACCAAAACCCAGGGTATCTTCAAGGGAGTCAAGCTCCAACAGCAGGGGATCGAGTCGCATTGGTTCGGGAAAAAGGGCTCGCGGAGGACGCAGGCTTCCTGCTCGAGTTGATCATTAGCTCATTGGTCAATAGTGCCGCACAAAGAAACCCACCTTGTGAGTCTAACTTTCTCTCGTCAACTTATGGTTCCTAATGTCCGGGCACCCAGTCATTCTTTATCGATCAATTATAGTTGCATTTCTGCCCGATCGCTTTGTATCCCTGTTTCGAGGAACAAAAATGTCAAGGTACAATTCCCGCCAAGCATGTTGGTATGAGCAAGCTTTCGTCACAATGACTCATCAGTTGTGCCTGGCCATCATAGTGCCTCACTTATCCATTCTACGGCTCTGCGTTCTGTCATTTTGACGAAGCTTCCGTGATACTTGCCGCCATCCTTTTATCGTTATATCCCTTTAGCTCACTAGTACCCGCCTCCAACATCCAATCATCGCTTCCATCGAGCCATTTCATAATCACCATCAGAACGGAACTGAAAGCTGTTTGATTAGGGTTTGGGAAAAACTTGCAGAATTAGAGGGATGGAATGATGCCGAGAAAGAGGCTAGGAAAGCATAAGCGCTGCAGGATTAGGCAACAAGCGATGCCAATGAAGGATTGTAACAATAGAAAGTCAGACTTAATATGGAAGAATTGGGATAGGATGGCGACGCAGATGGGTGCGGTACCAAGAAGACAAGAGAGTAGTGATCTTAACAAGCACGTTGGGAGCAGGAGAGCGAGAGTTCACGCTGATCATTGGGCTTTCTTCCATGCAACAAACTCATCGAAGAGCGTTGGCCAACCCTAGAAGCAAAGAGGAGAGATGAGCGCCAAGACACCTGGAAATAAGTTTGAGAAGGGACGAGCATACCCCATCAGTGTCGTAATCGCTCAGATCTGGTTTCACCGTTGTAACAAGTTGCCATGTCTACGATAAAGAGGAGGCGATAGCCAGCGTTTAGCTATGTCGAGGAAAAATTATACCATGGGCAAGATCGTACCATGGACCACTGATCTTTCGTCACACCCTTGTACATCTTTGGAGGTTGACCCTCTTCTCGATCGGGCCCATTCGCTTCCTGGTATAGGGAAGCAATTAGCGATGTCGTGTCAACCGCGAAGATAATAAATGGGAAATGAGACGAACAGTGATATAAGCGATCAAATCACCAATGACGGAGAAGCGCGGTTTCAAGACGACATCCCACAACGCCACAGCAGTCTTATAACCAGAAGAGAGGTCAGCCGAAGGTAAGCGCTAACGGAAGCAAAGATCTCACATCGATGTCTATGTTCCGCTGTCCTCTGTAATAGCGGTCGTTAGCACCAGCCTCTGAGCTCAATGGTACTATACGCACTCTTGCCGCGATAGCGTGAAGACAAAGAAATATAGGTCTTTCAAAGGTTTAGACTTTGCTTGGCTCGCCAGCGTGACCACTGCCTGTCGGTTGTAGGGGTCTTTCTTTGATGGAGACGAAGTGGGTGTGACGTCAGAGAACAGACATGCGTCCAATTCTGACATTGCGAGCGCCAATTTCGGTATTGTATCAATCCTGAGAGGTGAATTCAATTTCGTTGAGCCGGATAGAGGATGTTCACAAGGCTGTGAATGAGACTCACCTATACAAGCCCATCCCATTCATCCACTCGCTCTTGTACACGTTCCCCATTTTTCGTGCCTTGCATACCCACGCGAGTAGAACTGGTCGGACCCCCTCCATTGGCATATCAGCAGCTTCGCAGAGTCGCATTAGGCCTTCTGGTGAGATGGTTGGTTCGTCGTCGGGTGCTTCATTATCAACGTATTCCTCAAAGAGGGCGAGAGCACGGGCGTCGGTGTAGGTAGCAGGGTCCTATGAGGTCCAGGATACATAGTGAGCCAAGCGGGATAGGGAATAGTTATCACTCTGAACTCACAAGCTCATCTCTGTCCAGGTTGGTGAAAGATAGAGTGGATGCTTCAGGGTTACAGAATAATTTTGGGGATGAACGGTTGCTACTGACATTGCTTTAGGGGTCTTCTTTGCTGATTCGCTAAAGGAAAGACATTAGGAACGAAAATAAGCCATAATATATGGCTAAGAGTGACTCACGCCTTTGAAGGTTTGCGTCCTCCTTTCTTCTTGGTATCGCTGAATCGGCAAAACATGAGCTGTGGGAACCTTGCGTAGTGTTTCAGCAACGACTCACGAAGTTCCGGATTCTGCATCGTCGTCTACTGTGGTATCGGCCTTCTTCCTCGCCACTCTAGACAAATACACAGCATGAGCACGCGTTTTTGCGTCAAGTTATCAGGATTGAACGATCAACGAACCTGGTTTTTTTCTTAGGAGGCTCAATCTCTTCTATGCCCGTCTCGTCGTCACTCGTCGCCTTTACAGCAGCTGCCTTACCGCGCGCTGGGGCGCGTCGCCCACTTGACGCGGTTCCTTCAGACTTTGTAGCAGTACTCGAAGCTTTTCTCTAGCAGTCAGAATCCCAATTATTTTAGAGGATATACGTGGCATTCATTAGGCGTGAACCCCAGTGCTCACTTTGGGAGGCATTGTTAGGGCGTGTGTGTTCGGAGCGTCCGATGGAGAAGTGCCATAGTTCGGCAACACCCGTCGCGGCCGACACATACCAAAAGCCTGCTCATCACCCACCACTTGCCATTTGAGGATCAAACCCACCTTTCGTGATTATCAACACTATGGAAGCCCCCGCAGATAACCCAAATCCAGTGATCTTCAGAGCGAAAAAAGACACTGCACGGGACCCTGCGACGTCCCTGTGGATCAACTCGTACGATGACTTTAGCTCGACGAGCTCAGAAGAGGACGAGTCTGAGCGCGAGGAAATTGACTCGAATGAAATATATGGTGAGATTTAATTGCGCACTATGAAGACTCACTTGTATCTAAAATCTGCTTCTCGACAAATTACTCAGACTTGATTCGCTCGATCTCCGATCCGGAGCATCCGACGACAAGTCTTGAGCAACTCGGGGTTGTATCCGCTGAACAGATAACGGTAACTGGGAATAAAGTGCTCGTACAATTCACTCCCACAGTACCTCATTGTGGTTCTGCCACATTGATTGGTAAGCCCAAATGCTTCCGGACTGTATGCACGCGCCTTGAGGACTAACTTTGTGTTATTGTTAGGCCTGACTTTACGGGTGCGATTGTTGCGTGCACTACCCCAGCGGCTCAAGGTGGATGTGATGGTGAAGGAGGGCACACACCAGAGCGAACTTGCAGGTGCGTGTCGTGGGGTTGGCATTGAGCTCAACTGACAGATTTCGTTGTATCAGTGAACAAGCAGCTTAATGATAAGGAACGAGTAGCTGCTGCTCTAGAAAACTCGGCTCTAGCTGATGTTGTTACTACTTGCTTATCGAGCGCTGGGCTACGAGGGAAGGAACGTCTGGATACTGTCGCATGAGGCTTGGTTCCTATCTGTATTATCTATAACGGTTGTATCATTAGGATTATTATTACAAAATACCTGTAGCACTACCTCTATTGTCACCTGAATCGCCTAAACAACCCATTGAGCATGAACGAGCTTTCGATGCGCCCCATGAACACCCTTGAGACGTTTAATGGTTCCGTGGCAATGACACCCAGGCCAGCAAGCACAGTGCTGATGCCAGCAGAGGCTGTCGCTCTTCGGACAAACGCATTCCGAGCCACACGCTTCCTCCTAGCCTCTGCCTCTTCTTCTGCGTTTATTGGAACGTCGCCTGAACTGCCATCCATTGCCCGAGCTTTCCAATACCTAAATATTACTCCCGACCCCTCCACAGCATGGAACATAGTTGCCACTACAATTCCAGAATACAGAGTCCAGTTCAAGACGGGCCAAATAGCCAGGCCAACCTTGACGAACTCAAAGTCCACCTGGGAAGGGCCGAGAGATGCGATGGGGAGGGCGGGGGATGTGGGATTGAATCGGTGAAGAGACAGATGAATAGGGAGGAAGGCAATGGCGAGAAGCCATCCGCTTGTCCCTAACGCAGAAGGTGATTTGGGTAGGCCAATGATAGCTCGTTTTACGAATGCTGCGCTAACGTGAACAGCAAGAGGCAACCAGACAAATAATGGCTCGGTCAAAGCAGTCTGATAGTATTCGCGTCCTAGGAGCTGCGGAATTATTTTGAGTTTAATAGTGTTGGAGGCATGGCTAAGAATGGAAAGATTCCCCTACCATGACCTGGGAAGACATCGTCGATCCCCCAATCAAAGCAAAGGCCGGCGCAGCAACGTGAACGGTGACGAATACAGAGAGGAAAGTGGCACTCCCATGCTGCAGCACGGTGAGTGCCTTGAGGACACGAAGCTTTGTGAAATATGGCATTATTCGATATGCCGAGGGGAGATGGTGGTGAATCACCGAGCTGGGTTTGGGAGGACCGTGGGAAAGACCTGGTAGTCAACAGGTCACAACATCACCCTCCAGCTTCAGCCTGGTACTCCGCCAAATTTCCATCACACTAGCGCTTTGATCAAGCTCGCTCTAACTGTTGATTGGGACCGCGATACACCGTGTCGCCGCGCCATAGAGCCGCTACCAGCCACCTAAACACGCTTGGTTCCCTGCTTGTAGCAGTCCTGCACACCCGTCACGCCCGCTCATTGCTTCGACCAACATGAGCATGCAAACTGCTCGATCGCTTCTTCAGTCTATCCTAAAACAGCTACCGACCACCCGACCACTCCCACCAGATGCACTTCAAGCAGTGGTCTCGCAAACCCTTACGAACAGCACGTTCAAGAGCACCATGGCCTGGGAGACCTGTCTAAAGAGCGAAGTGACAAGAATAGTTGTAAGTTGCATCAATTACATGCTGACCTAACAATGTCTCAAATTGCGTGTCCCTAGAGCCGGCAGGCCCAAGCTGGTACTCCCCTAGATGATGCATATTTTGAGGCACTCTTCATTAGACTCGACATCACGCTTGCATGTGCAGATCTAGGTGCGTTATCCCTCGTCCTCTTAAAAACACGTACCGCCAATCTCAATCCTCGATATATAGAAGCGGCAGAAGCAACATTACCTCTATGGATTCTATCAGACTTATTCGACATGCACACCATCGAGGGCTGCGTTCGTCTCTTCGATTGGTTAGAGACACGGTCTGAACGTCTAACTAGAGTTCGTCGTATTTCATTCTAGCAGGAAGCACCGCTAACACAACTCCCTTCAGAACATGGTTCCGTCCAAAGGCAAAGCCCTTGTCCTCCTCCGACAACTCAACAATCTCGTTCGACGAGTGTCAAAAACTGGTGATGTTGTCAAATTCAACGGGAAGATTCTCAATTTCCTCAGTGGTGCATTCCCCCTCGGAGAGCGAAGTGGGGTGAATCTTCGAGGGGAGTGTGGCCCACAATGGGAAGACGTTCCACTGCCTCCTGGATACATCCCATTAGAGACTCGCAAAGCCATTGCTCAGGCGGCAGCCTCCGCCGAGTCCTCTTTGCTCGGTGATGCGGCCGCTCCGATGGAAGGCGTTGAGACAGCAACCGGCGAACCCACCACTACACCAGCTACCCCTGCACCACCTACCGTCAAACTCACCGAAGAAGACGAACTGATCGACTTCTATCAGACCTTCTGGTCCGTCCAGAAGCCCTTCTCGAACCCGATGTCATTCGAAGATCCCGCCGTCATGCCTATGTTCAAGTCCAATGTCACTCGAGTGTTGCAGGCCCTTGGGGAAGCAACCAAGAGAGACAGGTTATCGTCCTCTAGCAAAAACACTACTCCTGCCGCTACTGTAGCGGGATCAAAACGCAAGCGCGAGGACGAGAATTCTCTCACTGAGGCGGCCCCAACAGCGCCAAAGCCAGATGTGAACAAGGATTACTTCTTCGCCAAGTTCCTCACCAACATGGACCTACTAGAGCTCGAGGTGCGGCTCTACTCCTGAACCCCGTGTAAAGAGCATTTGACCAACGCGACCTTCGCAGATTGCAGATCTTCACTTCCGACGGCAGATCATCATCCAAGTCCTGATTCTCTGCTCCTACCTCCGCACATACCAAGCCTCAGAGAAAGAGAAGTGGGCAGCGAAGCCTCGTGTTAATACCACACGGCCTCGACGGCTAGACCTCACCCTCAGCGATGAAGATGCCAAGTGGGTCCGTGAAACGACGGACAAATGCATGGAGGAGCTTCGGGCACCCATCGGTGGCCTCGGTTTCCGAACATTCCAGGATACAGTGGCTGACCTTCTAGATCGCGAGAGGGCATGGGTACGTACTCTACCTAGTGGGTCAAGCGCTTGATGAACTCATTGTTTCCTCAACAAGGCACGATGGAAAAATGACGGCTGCGTGTCATTCGAAAAACCTCCTTTGCCTCGTTCCGAATTTGAGCAAGCAATGGCCAAACGCCAACGGTTTCTCGAGCCACTGCCACCACTTGAGCATGCGCTTGGGACGCAGGACCTAACAGATGTGTGGGAGGGTGGCTATCAAGGTCGGGAAGACCTCGAAGATCCTCCTGCCCATACGACGTTTGAGCGTTATGTCCGTGACTTCAAGTCCCTCAAGACAAGAATCAAGATGAAAGAGATGCAACTCGCGAGAGCTGCAGAGCGAGCCGGTCCTCCCCCTCCCCGTCCCGCTCCCATTCCTGCCCCTGTTGCCGCCAAACCTATCGAGCGCACTGATACGCCACCCCTTCCTCCCGTTCTTACATCTCCATCACCACATGGCCTTCCCGCGAAACCCGTCAACCCCTTAGGTATTCAGAGTCGACCTGGTACTCCATCAAATGGCCCCGGTGCGCCAGCAGCTTCATCCTCAACAGCGGGTACCCCAACTGCCACTCCCGCACGGCCAGCGACCCCGGTCTCCGAGACTCCTGCAGAACCTGTCCCAGCCCCAGCACCGAAAAAGCTCACCGACGCACAGCTCGAGGCTTTCTTGGAGGTGAGCATTCCTTTCTCCCATGACAAACACTCTCCTCTGACCGGACAATACAATTTTTTCTATCTATCTAGTCGCGAGAGCTTCTTCTCTGGCGTGGCCTCCGCGCCGCCGCACAAGAAGGCATCCTCCATCAGTTCAATAAGCACAAGGTCAACAAAGACCCAGAAAACGCTTCTACGCTCGTCGACCTGGAGAGACTTCAAGCGAAAATCCAGACTGCCGAGGCAGATGCCGCAGCTGCAGCCAAAGCTGCCGCCGCATCTCCGGCGATAAATACCTCCGCATCTAACGCGTCGACCGTGGTTAGCACATCGGCGAGTGGCGAGGATGTGAAAATGGAGAGTGGTGGGGGTGCAGGTGAAGGTATGGAAGTGGACGGGGCTGTGAAGGTGGAGGATGCGGTGAGCCCCGCTGTGCTTCTTACTTCTGAATCGCCTGTCTCTCCTTCTGCTATGACGGTAGACCCGGTGAAGAAAGAAGAGTGAGAACTGGTGTCGGTGTTGGCTCACTAGGTACCCAACCCCCTGGGAGTATCTTCTGGGTTTACTTCACTCCTGGATTACACCTGTCATCATGCCTTCGGGATTATTCGATCACAGTATATTATGCGGAAGTCTTCAATATTAATTGTTCTGGATCATACATATATACAGATTACAATACACCACTGGCCAGCGATGCGGTGGACACTGATACTCATACAGATATGAATCCTGATACGCATTGATCCCTCGTCTTCCTGCCATCTTCGACCCGGCTCAAGGCAATCTGAGCATGACAATCCCTGCACGCTCTGAATCAATGTGCTTCTTCACCTCCTTACTGTCCTTGCTTCGAATAGCAGCAGCGACCAGCAGTGTAAGTGCCTCCTTGGTACGTGCTTGCGCCTTCGCCTCCTGGCCCAATTCCTTGGTGTCATCGCTTTCCTCTTTAGCATCCCCATCCTTCTCGTCCTCCTTGGGGAACTCGAATCTGTCCCAATCAGCACAGCAGCTAACGTATTCCATCAGTACATCCACAATACCATCGAACTTCTTCCCCTCCACGACTCCGATCTTATGGAGGTGCTCGAGGGTGAGAGTATCCCATGCCATGAGTGGACAGCCGTCTTTGGCGGGAACAACAATAGCAGGAGCACCGTTGAGGAGGCTATACGATATGACAGACTCATGAGGACGAGCAGATGTGGCCCAGAGTTTACGGTGTGGGCCGATACCAACAAGGAGGATGGCGAGTCGGCGGAGTGGTGGGGCGAGTGGAGGTGTGCTGATGATAGGAGGATCGGCAGGAGGATCAGTTGGGACGGGTCCGACATTCGAGCTAGGGTTTGCTTGTGGAGCCTGGGGAGCAGGGGCGGCTTCTGAAATGGATTGTCGTCGAGAAGGGGAAGGGGAAGGAGATCTGGACCGAGAGACCATCTCGTGCAGCTTATCCTGTCCTACTTTGAGATAACCCTCAGCGGTTTCTTGGCCCTTGCGGAAGTAGTCACCAAATCTGTAGTGGCTCTTCTCCTTTGATTCTGCGGGAGGTGTGCCACCTTCTTCAGTTGGTGACTGAAGAGGAACAGGCACGACGGGGGGCGGGAGAGGCTGAGCAGGCTCCGCAAACGAGATCACAAGGGCGCTCTCGTAAACTAACTGCTGGGCAACTCGATAGTCTGACTGGTGGAATGGACCATGACAGAAAATGATGTCTGGTTTCATGCTGTGAAGTGTTGATCAGTGCGTGCCAAGAACATATTGGACATGTGGCTCGTACTTGCGAGGAATGCATGGTCTCCGACCAGACGCATACAGAACAGGATTCCACCACCCCTTCTCGATCGATAAGTAGTCACTGATGGAGGAGAATAGACCATCCTTGGCATCGCCTGCATGGACCGACGCTCGAAAGTACCCCAGTGCCGCATCAAGTTGATTGTGTTTATAGGGTGCCGTGATAAGCAGAGTCTTCACCCCAGTCGTCTCGAGCTTCTTGGAGTGCACAGGGATGGCATGTTTGACTCCATCCCAGAGAAGATCATTGGCGACCTGGATGATACATATTGGTCGTCCGAGCTTTATTTGGAGAAATTGTATTACTCGCCTTGGTGCTGATCTCAAATCCTGTGTGTAGGCCCATCTCAACCACAATGCTGTCTCCGATCGTAGAAACGACAGTATCCATCAGTGGGGACATCGCTGGGGCAGCAATTGCTGCAGTTCCTCCCTATATCCATATTTCGTGTAATCACCATCATCATACAAGTTCTCGCGGGAGATACTTACTGTGGCGACAACAACAGTGTGGAGAATGACATCCCGCCACATAATGCATGGTAATATGAGTGGGGACGAGTCTCCCCACTGATAAGATAGGAAATTAGAGAGAATTATACGGTCATACTAATTATAGGTACTCGCCACTGAAAGGCAGATGATGTTCGTCCCAGTTGCCTTGAGGGTCGCAAGACTAGACACCACGATTCGGCCGATCATAGACCCCACTTTCCACAGAAGTGGTGTCAGAGTTTTCCTTATATTTATCTTGGATTTAGCTCACCGAGTTTCCTCATCACCCATGGTGCTTGCTAGCAGATAGTGGCCCGACGTCATTCACAGATGAATGGGATGCAGAGACGATTATCGATTGCCAAAAGCGATAGATATCCCGAACGTATATTTGAGCGTTTGGTGGTGCGAAGATGTGAGGAATTCATGTTGTATACAGCACAATCTTGATGATAGAGCATTGACCCACTTCTTCCTTTTCATAATCGGGAAGACTGGCGGGGTCCGTTGGTTTTAGAGGGGAAACAGAAGTCATGCCGATAACAGTATCGAATGCCTTCTTCCGATGATGGAACTCTGTTTGAATTTACGGATCGAGAAGAAGTTGGTGGTCGGGATGGAGCCGAGGTTCGGTGCAGCGAACTTCATGTTCGTGTGTGAATTAGTGTGATATTCAGCCTAATATGCGCAAATATCCATTGAGAGTCGTTTGCGCTCTCCTTGAATAATTTTGATGGCCACGTAAAATAATTGTTTGATCGCTCATAGGAGTAATTATACGCAGCCAAGCCAGCCTCAGCTCCGGAGCCGAGACGGAGGTGCCGAACCTCCCGGACATTGAACACAAACAAGTGTAAACTTGGCCCAGCGACGCCCATCACTCCCCCGCTTTAAGCGAAACCTTTTGGGTTTCACCCTCTGACCACCTGGGTCCAGAGCATAAACTCAAGGAAATACAGCAGAACCATTACGTCCCTCACTTCCTGCTTAGATCTCCACTGCTTGCTCGGTTGAAGCAGTGCTGCGCCTGGAATTACAATAAAAGAGCGTCTAGCCCCAGATAGAGAAAATACTAGGTATCGTGCATTCTTATGAGATATCTGATTATGAAAGACACGTTATACTAATAACTTGCCGCAGACAGGGCGTTGTTACACTCTTGAATCCTCGACTCCACCAAAATATGAGCCCTCGATGGCGGGGCGGTATCACGCTCACAAAACGGATGATTATCATCCCATGTGTTTGCATTGGTCTCATCCTCATCCTCCTTCACCAATGGTACATCATTACGTACCCTGCCGAGCTGATACCTCGGGCAGAATATTACCCCACCCTGCGCGCCTCCCTCTCCATGTTCCCCAAATCCCTTCGAAGCGCCCTCGAGAAAGAGCTCGCAAACCCCATATCTCCACTAGAAAATCAAGGTGCTCTGCTTCTACCCCCCGGTGCTGCTAGTTCTGCGGCGCGGCCACCAGCCGCAGCAGACACCTCGAGGATACCCAATAGAGTCTTCCAAACCGACAAGGCACCGCCGTCGGCTGAAGATGCTCGGACATGGGAGCACCATGGTTTTGAAAGTCTGTTCTTGAATGACGACGACTCATTGGCTTGGGTTATCGAGCATTTTGGTGACAGCGAGATTACTCGAGCATATAGGACACTACCGAGACCAGTCATGTTAGTCCTCTTCTTTCTCTTATTTATAACTCGCTCCATTGTTTCCTTCCCATGCTCACAAGTATCTGCTTCCGCGCCCATCCACATTCATTGGACTATACAGGAAGGCAGACATGCTCCGTTACCTCATCATGTTGGCCGCAGGCGGCGTCTACAGCGACGCCGACACCCAGGTCCTCATGCCTCTATCCCGCTGGGCAGATAATGCAGAAGTATACCCTGTCCCGAGGAAAATCACCGAGAACCACCAGAACGACATATCGAACGTGACCAGGAACGCTTCAGACTTTCCGAGATACCCAATACGAATCATTGTCGGCGTTGAGGGCGATTTCCATATCTGGAGAGATGTAGCTGGGGTGTAAGCCTTTGATCCCTTTGTTTTATTTGCCAAAGCGTGTTCTCATCATCCATCATTGATATCCGATAGTTCCGAAGGCATGGGTGTCACAAAGGTAAGAACAACCTCTTTACCACTACGGACGAAATCTCACCATTTTATGACTATCCAGACTGGACGCCACAGAGGGCTACAAATCGTCCAATGGACAATAGCAGCACAGCAGCACCACCCTATCTTGATTGATGCTGTTCGCCGCATCGTCGAGACCTCTGCTATTGCGCGTGCCTGGGAGATTGGTCACTTGCGAACAGCACAGGGATACGAAGCTGCTGGGAAGTTGGACAAGGCGAAGAAGGAGAGGACGCTCAAGCGCCCATGGGAGACCGATACGAAGGGCAAAGTGATGAGTGTGCAAGAGTGGACTGGCCCTGCTGTCTTCACCGACGCCGTACTCTCGTGAGTGCTTTCTCATCAGCTAAACTGGCACCGATACTGACCATCCTACGTTCTCGATGTGTCCAATCGTAGATACCTGTTGTCATTCGCGAATGTTAGGGAGCAGGACCTGTACAGGCTGGAAAAGCCACTCCAGATTGGTGACGTCCTTGTGCTGCCTATGGATGGATTCTAGTACGTATAAGACAAGGCGCCACCATCTCGTGACTTTGAAGCTGACCTCTTTATTCGATAGTCCCATGAGGTCCAAGGCGCCGAATGCAATGGCCCGTGTGATCCATCTCTTCCGAGGCTCATGGAAGAATCCTTGGCCAATGGGACTCGACAAGGTGCTCGACGTCGCAGGTGCGAGCGGGAGTGACAAAGACGCACCCGTACCTGGGCATAATCGCCGATCACTGGATGATGACGAGCCGTTACCAATTCGCTCATGGGACGATGTAGACGACTCAGCCAGCGAAGCGGTTCAGCGGAGATCATACCCTCCTCCATCCAGAGAGGAAATCCTGTAGCCTGTTACTCCTCTCTACCTTATTATTTGCATCTTTGATCTTTATTGTGTGTCATACATACTCTGTTGATGTGGACTATTCTTCGCTTGATACTATTTTCACCATAATGTACCAAATTACCTACAGTCCTACAAGGCGTATTTCCAAGTTTGGGCAACTGCATATATTATCGCATCATTGGACAGAATCTCAATCTCAGCCTTCGATCATCCCAAGAATGCCAGAATACCCCTCGATGACAGAGTTGAACGTCTCCTCGAGCTTTTCCAACCTCTCCTGTTTGTCCAATATGACCAAGATTTCCTGTGAAGATGGCCCAATTAGTGCACTATTGACAGGGTACGATAATTTGGTGCATACAAAGTTGAACCGATAAAGTCGATCCTTGACCTATATTGGGGAAATAAGGAATGAGCCTGGGAGGAGAAAGCATGGGGGATGACTGGAACTCACCTGGAGACGATATGCTTTGAGAAGCGCTGGATTTGTTGGGTCCAGCCGGCGCAAGATAAGCATCTCTATCAAGCGCTCCCATTGTCGCTAAAAGGAGCACGGAAAGTTCAGTGAGCAAGAAAAGCATCAAGGGCCATCATACATACGCCAGCCATCTTGAGCTTCTTTTGCCATCCAACCACCCACTCTTTATCAGCTGGCGGGCCCAACTTCCCATTGAGACCAGTTCCATCAACGTCTCCGTAAGCCTCTTTCATAAACTCGGCATTCTTGAACAGCATGCGAAGGTCGGTCTTGTCACGCAGGTCCTCGAACGCCTCTGAGGGGTCTTCAATTGCTAGCTCGGCGATCTGATCCTGACTGAGACAATACTGGTACAGCGCTGTGTACAGCAAGGCACCGTGGCCTTGGCCTTGGTATGGGCCAGCGAGCACAAATTGACTGAGGAGGGATAGTATCAGAGGGGAGAATGCATTGATCGCGATGACGGAGACGTACCTCAATCGCATCCTAACCTTGTCTGGGAAGTAGAAGAATGGGTACATGGATGTGTAACCCACAAAGTGGTATGTGACATTTCCATCTCTCCTTCGTCGGCGCTCATACCTACGGGAGAAGAAGTTGAATGATGAGGAACCTGGGTAGAGGCCGGTGACAGGAAGGAGAGACTCACAAGACGACAAATTCCCATTTATCCTCATCCTCTTGAATGTACGAACCAGCTTCAATATATAGCAAAATGAAGAGCTGCATCCTCCGATGTAGATCACGGAACCCTGGGGTTTCCCATTTGCACTAATAGCAAAAACGTCAATATAGCTTGCAACAGCACAGAATCTCACTACACTGACATGATATGCTTCGAACACGGACACATCTGGAGACTCTTCGTCAAGCTCAGCTCCATCGGTTTGGGCTTTGCTTTTCCCCTTGCCCGAGCTTGAAGGATCACCATGCGTCGAAGGACGTGCATAGCTGAAGACTTTGGTACCAGGTGGCCGGAATGTTAACGCTTCCTTTTCTACGTTTGCTCGGAAAGTGTCTTCGTTTTTCAGATAATCTACACATCATATTGATTTTCTCTTCTCTGTGCCATGAAGGGAGCACGAGCGCGCACCTGAGGGGATAAACTTGTACAAGGTGCCTTCGACATCGTCTACTGTGGATGCTGGTAGCTTTGCGGAATGCTTCATGGTGAAACACATTGCCAGAGATCCCGAAGCGAGGGAGAGCTAGAAGGTAAAGTACACATGTTTCGAGGTTGAGCACTGGGAGACCAGAGGACAGAACAGTGGCGCCACTCACGTTGATGACCAGGTCATTGTATCCGTAAATCTTTTCATCTTCCCCAAAGATCTAAAAAGACAAAGAAGGAGGAATTATTGACCCGATCTCGAAATGATCCGCAAGCTGGTGCTCTACGAACGGGATAGGTGAATCTGGGGTGAAACGGTTTTGCAGTGGGATCATTAGGAGACGTGTCTTCTTGGGCGTGTACTGCAGTGTATTGATTGTATTCAGAGATACAGGATCACGATCAGCGTCGGAACGGCTCTTCAAGCAACGCAGTCGCGACTATCGGCGCAGAGCGCGCTGCGACGCGTTTACAACATACCTAGACGCAAGGTGAGCGCCTCGTTCGCGTCGCTGGTCCACGAGGTCATGGCGTGAGGATGATAAACGAGATTGGAGCAGAGTAAGCACGAGTAATGTTGAAGGCAGCTGCCAGAGCAAACCGTCTGAAGGTTGAGACTGTCACAACTTTCGATTCGGTTACTTCCGAGGAGCGAGTGGAACTGAACTACGAGTGACTCAATTGGAGGCGTTCATACCACTGATGCTAAAAATTAAGGTATCCCTCTTCTCCCCTACCAAAGACCTTGACCTGTGAGCCCTGGAAAGCAAAAAATGAATTTCCCCTAGCTGACCTGCACGACTGACCTCGTCATTGCAAGTGACACACTCTACCACTGAGTGGGATGTCCGGACGCAATAAAAGTCCAAAGTCTGCACATACCGGGCTGTTGGCAGTGTCGTCTTATATCTCAGTATAGGGAACAAACGACGGAAAAAGCAAAAAGATGATTCCCCCTAGCCGACTTGAACGACTGACCTCGTCATTTCGTTGTTTGATACTAGTGACGCGCTCTACCACTGAGCTAAGGGGGA